>OZ018327.1:29900203-30200974 GCA_963969495.1 Ceratothoa steindachneri | reverse complement strand
GACTAATCTAACATTTACCACTTTCTCCCGCAACTTATATAAGCATGAGGTTAGAGAGATTGGGCGGAAACTGGCCAAGGCAGTGATCTCTCCCCGGTTTGCGAAAAGTGAGCACAAGTCCATGGCTCGGTCACCCATGTGTTGAAACATGGCATACGGGACATCGTCTGGATCAGGGTCCGTGTCCGCGCACGAAGTGAGAGCACAACCCATCTCACTCAAAGTAAACCTATCGTTGAAGGGTTTTCTGCTTTTAGAGGTATTCGTAAACTCCAGTCAGCGACCTTCAACGACATAACAGCATACATTGAATGATGGCGGAGAAGCATCTCGCCTAGATAAAGTAGTCGCGAAGGACTTCGCCATGAATGGGGGGCCGAGATTGCGGTCCCGTTCTCCTGGAGAATGGAAGGGGAAGTATAACGAGAACTTGCCCCAATTTTTTTTTTTTTTTTACTCTCCTCCACTCCTCAGCAGGAGGAGTCTTCTCTTTAATTGAAAACACGAATGCCTTGCAGGAAGAGCGGCAGACGTGCATCGAAACTCGGCGGAATCCACCGACGGAGAAACCGTTCAAGCGGCGATAATAGCGCATACATACATATCGCTTCTCTCTGAGTGCTGTCTCACACTCAGCCAACCATCATAGAACTGGGTGGTGTGCAAAACGGACACACGTTCTAGAAATGGTAGTTAGACACGTCTGTAGAGCGCAACGGACCCAAACTCCTAAACTGGGATAGAATAATATGTCAGATTGACTACACCTGTGTGGCAGTGGCCCATAAAATAGTATTTGAATGGGAAGGCGTTCACTACCATGAAGGTTATTTAAGCCATTCTCTGGTATTGATACGTAACCTCATCCACTTTCCGGACACCTATTTCCACCTCTTCGTTTAGACCGGCAAGGACCTGACCCCAGGGATTGATCTTGTAGTGTCCCCAGTGGGTGCCTTCCGTTCAAAGACCCAAGGAGGCGAAAGGTTCTCGGAAACCGTGCCATGACGCGGTGGATGTCCCTCGTGTTGAAGTCGGCTAATGGTGACATGTACACAGAAATAACAGTATACCTGCAATCCAGGCATAACTGCATTTCTACTGCATGAAAGGGGTAGAAAAAAAGGATACATCTTAACAGGTGTAAACTGTGGTGGTGGTGTCGCAAAATCCTTATCTCACGGGACGTTGGGCAGGAGACACGCGCTAGGCATGATCTGCAAACAGATAGTTAACGGGAAAAGAATAGCTTCTGTAACTCCTCCCAGTTTGCCCGGAGTCAACGCCAATTTCATTGAAGGAATCTGCCCCCAACAAACCAAGCCCGGAGGAGATGTGGAGTCCCTCTTCAACGTGAAGACCCTCATGGGAAAGGTCTTACGCCTCCTGAAGGCAGAACCACGGGTGCTGTTTTCCGTATTAGGTGTTGTCGGTTTCGAGAGTTTACTGTGGGAAGTTGGGCTCGGGACGAGTCTTTTCCTCTCTGTGCCCTGTCAAGACTAGACAGGGTCTTGAAAAATGGCCGTGAAAGGATGTAAAGCATTTGAGCAGAGATGTGCCCGCTCGACTGCTAGTCCAAAGGTACCCTCATGGAATGGACCGTAAGGTCTTCTAGGGTACCTTCTTTCCTTGTTGAACCTATGGAGGGGGGAGGCTCATCCTTTTCCCGGATCCCGCGTCTACGAGTCGCCCCGTCTGGCCCTGGGTGGGGGCGTGGGTGCCGAAGGTTTCTTGGTAATTTCTTCTCCTGGTCAGCTTCACGATCACTTTCGGGAAGGGGGGGGGATTACCCCCTGTGAGTCTAACGACTCGCGCGGCAGTTTCGCCTTACGGGAAACGGTATTGTTCTTTCTCTTGCAAGTTCTTACGTTGTCATTTTTTAAGGATGAAAACATTGCTTATGCTTCTAAAAACCAAACAAATGATAGGGTAACACTCAAGATCACACAGACTAAACGCTCGTGTAACCGGCCGTTCAGCCATCTGGCTGAGACGAAATTTCGCCATCATAAGATAAAAAATCCATTATTATAAGTATTATCATCATAATAATAATACATATGTAACTTAGATTCTTCATCTTTATAAATCTTCCAATTATAACTATTATATTTATATTAATTTAACTTTTATGAATTTCTATACAAATACATAAATCCTATCAATTATCAAATTCTTGTTACATTGCCATTCTGTATTGCTTCTGAATAAATATTTTAATAGGATAAAAATCAAATCTTTTTCCTCATTTCTAAATTTATTGTGAAGTGTTATAAGGATTGATCCACTTTATACAGCACGCTTACACAATACAGCATCCTTGAGGTTAGGGGGGATTAGCGAGCATGCGCAACTATGCTATAGCTGACAACTGAAGAATTGCGTGCCCTCCTGGCTCTCATGTCCACAGGTGAATCTGCGGTATGTATATTACAAATAATTTCACCTACTCTATTTTCACTACCTTTAATGATCTCTCTTTACAAACTTTCTGGCCAGATGCCCTCTCTTTCCTATGCACCTATTGTGTATTCGTGATTTATATGACGGTTTCAATCCTTATAACACCTTAATTAAATAGAAAAATGTTTTTCGACAAATTAAATATATTTAACCTATGGTTTGAATTGTATAGTGTAGATGCATGATCGGACACAATCTTATGGATTGTTTAAATTGTATATTGTAGATGCATGATATGACACAATCCTATGGATGCATTTTGTGGGTGGGTTTTAACAGATGCGGATGACCTTTGATAGGCCCTTGTGGCTTTTGTCATCCGTGAAATTATGTTATGAAATTACGCGTGTGTTAAAGCAGACGACAAAAAAAAACAACAACGCATAAGACAAAACAGAAACAATGAATTTTTTTTTAATGAATAGGCTGTATATCGAAATGATATAAGTTACTTTAATTTAAATATAATAATTACAATTAGGACATTTATTTAGAAAAATAAGTTAGATATTAATTATTAATAACAAGGGATTTATCGAAATGGCGGCGTTAGGCAATTGAGGCAAGAGTGGAATAAGCAATAATTATTAGATGATTGTTATTCTACGAATTCAATAGATAAGTTATAATCTTGGAGGATAAATATATAATGCAAATTTTATATATTACTCATAACTTGGAAGCTATAGTTATTTCTAAATGACAAATCTTTTCAATGTACGAACTTTCGAGTGGTCTTAATTACGAACATCTATTTAATAGATTTTAAACTGGCTAATTAATATTTGAATAAAATTCTGGAAAATAGATTAAAATTAAATTAGACAAGGAATGAAATTTTATTGACTGTAGGAAGCTAAGAAAGAGGGAGTATGGGAAGATTTTAAAATAGCATTGGCAATATTTGGTGATAATTGAACTTAAGGTAATGTAGTAATATATAGTATTAATACAGTAAGGGATGCTATTAATGGAGTATATACAAATAGGTCAAGTGTTCTGTTAATGGTGAAATCATCGGGCAGGAATTCGAACGGACTTTTTTTTCTTGACTGTCTACCGAAGCCAACCAATGTTCATGGGAAAAAATGAGGCGTCAGCATTTGGGGATTTTTTTTCGGCAGCTCAGCATTTAGGAAGTAGAAGTTGAGACCATAGAGGTAACATTACCGGATACATCTGGACCATTCCCATTTCTAGTGGTAAGAGAAGAAAAGGATCAAGTAAAGATAGTCCTCCCCCATTTTACCAAGTAAAGATCATCCCTCTCAAAGTTACACTAGTAAAGCTAATCCCTCCCAAGGATAAAATAAAAAAGAATAACTTAAAAAAATTATTTCGGAACATATCTGTTAGAAAGTTTATTTTAAAACAATTAAAAATCGTAAACTTTGTAGAACTCTAGAAATTAAATTTTAATAACTTAATTAAACGGTATTTTGCTGGCAATCGTATCGCAAAAATCATTGAAAACGTATTTGTCTTTTACGCTACATAACTTCCTATAGATAAGAGTTTAGCATTTCTCTCTTACATCCTCGCATCCGTTTAATTCTTAGTTTATGCTTATTCCAGTAGCTGTAAAATGACGTCATAACTCATATACCTCCCAGTTTACCAAGTAAAGATCATCCCTCCCCCAATTAACCAAGTAAAGTTAATCCCTCCTTCTTGTCTTAGGAGGGAATATCTTTACTTGATCCGAAGAAAATAACTATATAGGGTAAACAGCGTCGATAAATGCAGGATCAAGCGGTCCAGAGAGACGGTATCTTGCTTGGTGCCACGCAGTAAGACAAAAAAATTAACCATCTGGAAATGACGAGGAATGGTGTGCCAGACATCGGCTGCAACGGTGAACGTGATCTCACACAAGACAAAATATTTAAGTTAAAACTTTGATCACCAAACTATGATCCTTTTTTGTAGGGATTATAAGATATATACAAAGAGGAATGTAATCTCATACACACCAATTGGGCCAACTCATAACACCAACTGAGCACTACCCAATCAAGGATTGACTTCTCCCGTAACACTAATTGAGTCCTCGCGTAACATTCATTGAGCCTCCGCATAACACTCATTGAGCCCTCACGTAACAGTAACACCCATTGAGTCCTTCCGTAACACCCAGTGAGTCCCCCTGTAACACCTATTTAGTTAACCCGTATCACCCATTGAGTCCTCCCGGAAACTCCCGTGAGGGGCACGGCGATTTGCCATCCTGGCCGCCGTGCTGACGGGACTCAGCACCCCGTCCGACCCCAGCTTAGCCTCTTCTCCTTCCTTCAGACACTTGTTTCGCGCTGTTTCATCGCTTTTCATACAACTTCTCCAACAACTTTCTCTGGTCAGCCTCTAATTTCACAGGGTAGATGCTGACCTTCTTCTCAGCCAACCGTCCCGGATCGGGACTGAGGGGAAAGAGAACAATGTTCCCTAACCCCTGAACTCCGGTTCGGGATGGTGGATTTTTAACAACCTGCTTCATCCCCACCCATACCTTCCTCACATCCCCTTTCCTTCTCAATTCACTATCTATTTTTTTACGCCGTGCCCAAGGTGGAGCCGCCATGCTGAAGAGCTGCTACGTCACCAGGCGGGAGGGGTGGCCTTAAATGGCGGCACCTGGCTCTGCCAGGCCCGTACGCACCCCTTGCAGAGTGGGCTACTGTGAGGGGTGATGAGCGATTGCTTCCCGTATAAAAATAAGGTCGCCATGCCCAATGATGTTGAAATATAAAATCTCCCCTCAATTTTCCCTGTTCCATCGTTGGAGCCGCCCTCGGGCAGCTCCAGATAAAAAATAGAGGTTCTTCCCTCCCCTGTGCTTGCGCAGGGGACCCTGCAAATTTATCTAACCGGAGAGGAGGCTTACTTCTCTCCTTCGCCTACAGGTGCTTTCGGGCACCTTCCTGTTCCCAGCCGCAGTCCTTCCTTTTCTTTCGAAGGGGACTGCCAAGAAAGCCAGCAGGCAGCCCATAGCCGACCGCTCCCCATTGGAGGGGCTCGTAGGAGCAAACCCCCTTAGGGGGGAGAGGGAAGCCAGGCCCCTTCAGTCGCTTCCCTCAAAAGACCTGCTAGCTAGAATTTTAAACCTAGCGGGGGCAAGGCCTGTGCCTCCCCAGACATGACTAATGACGCTGCTGCCAATAGGACCTGTGATGTCCGGGAGGGGGGGGGGATAGCCAACTAGAGACTCCCCTGAGATAGACATGGTCCTTGAGGCAACCCAGCCTCAGACGGTAGGGCCTTGCATGGGAGCGAATCCGGGCTCGGCGCCAAGCACCGAACTCGAGTCTGCCCCTATGCAAGGTCCTCCTCAAACGGCTAAGGTTTCCAATGCAGTACAAGGAGGGATGGGGGATCTCCTCCGACCGGTGCCCCTGCGACTGCCAGGACCTTCTCCATCTCGGAGAAGGACCTGGCTGAGGCCGATCCATCTGGCCTGGGTACTCCTGCCGGTGGAGGGGAGAAGCGGGTTCATTCCCCGCCCTCTTCTCCTAAAAAGAAAAAACAAAAAAAAGACTCGGGGCTCCTCTCCATCCGCGGGGCCTGCGGGGACGGATGGGTCTGGTGGTTCGGTAAGCGACCAAGCCAAGATCGGCACATCCGGCCCCTCCGCTACTCCCCCGGGTGCGGAGACTCTGAATAAGACCAAAAGGGCGCAGGGCGGAGCCTCGATGATATCAGTACCCCTCATTCAGATGTTACCTGGCGTTTTTGAGCCCGCTGGCTTCAAACGCTTCTTAGTTATTCGCTCCACTGATGGCAGCATGTTGGCCAAGGGCAACACGATCCGTCAGAGGAGAGCTTTAGCTAGGGTAATTGGTAGAGAGTCGAAGGTGACCCGTTTCTCGGACGGGTGCCTTCTGGCGAATGCAGCGGGCCCCTCCGAGGCGGCCAACATAAGTGCTCTTCGGACTTGATGGCACCCTGGTGAGTGTGACGCCGCACTCTACCATGAACTTTGTGAAAGGAGTAGTTTATGCGAGGGAACTCGTCGACTACTCCATAGAGAACATCACCTTAGAGCTGTCCGACTATGGGGCGGTCAATGTCAAACGTGTGATGAGAAAACAGGGAGGGACCTCGAGACCCACCCCTACACTCTTCGTCACGCTCGACTGTGACAAGCTTCCTGAGTCGGTGCGTGCCGGTTGGTACCGCTACCGCGTGAAAGCATTTGTGCCACTGACACGGAGGTGCTATTACTGTCACCGCTTCGGCCCTACGAATCGCTCATGTAGACGTGTAAAGTCGGGGTCACCCGAAGTATGTGTAAATTTCTCCATGGCCGCATACGATAAGTCCAAATCGTGTGGGGCCAAGTGTGTCAATTGTGGAGAGTCACACCCCGCTTCTTCGAAGCAATGCGGTGCATATCTCCTTGAAAAAGAAATCCTGGTTGTTCAGGCCCACGATCAACTCTCATACCGCGAGGCTAAGGACTTAGTCCTGGTGCGCCCGGCTCTGCCTGGGACGTCTTACGCCATTTTGCGGGTTATACTCAGCCCGGGCGCTCCCCTGGTAAAGCTGGCGGCACATAGGGTTCACACCCAGCCCCGGCTAAAACCAGAGCTCTCCCCCATTCCCCCAGCGTGAACGTTTCCTGTAAGGCGAAATGGCCACGCGCCTCCACCGAGTCGTTAGACTCACAGGAGTCAACGCCCCTGAAGTTGCTTGCCAGGCCATCTTCCGGGGTTCCTAAAGCTGTCCCCTGAAAGGGGGACAGCAACAAAGGAGCTTCGGCTCCTTCGCCCACGCTTAGTGGTGGGCTGAGTAGCTCGGAGACGGTGGGATCTCGAAAAGAGGGCCCCCCGCCCTCCGAAGCCGCAACACCCGCCTAAGGTTTCGAGGCTGAGGGAGGAAAAGACTCGCATGGCGAGCCCAACCTCATGCGATAAGTCATCGAAGGCGACAGTGCATTGTCCGGCCAACAGCGTCCGAGGTTCTGCCTCCGGGAAGCGTACAGCGATTCCCATGAGAGTCTTGGGAATCACCGTACGCTTCCCATGTGCGTCTCCGAGCTAGGCCTGGAGGGCATATTCCTTCAATGGAATTGCCGTGGACTCCGGGCCAACTGGGAGGAGCTGCGGATCTCGTCTCGTCCCGTTCCCCGTTAGCTATTTTTCGGCAGGAGACCATGCTAGGCGCGTGCCCCCTGCCCACCCTTCCGGAGTATAAGGGTTTTGCTACCTCACCATCACGAGATGGGGGCCGGGCTGGGGGATGCGCGGTTTACACCCGGCATGATGTCTCCGTTCTTCATTTCACTTTAGATACCTCCTTTCAGGCAGTGGCTGTGCAGCTTCACCTGGATAGGAGGTATACTATCATTTCTGCGTACATTCCACGGTCAGCTGACTTCGACGCGGGGGACTTCCGCCGCGTCGTGGCACGGTTGCCGAGGCCTTTTCTCTTGTTTGGAGATCTGAATGGTAGACATCCTCTCTGGGGAGATTACTCCATAAATCCCAGGGGACAAGTCCTTGCCGACCTGATCAAAGAGCTTGAGATAGGTGTACTAAATGTGGATGAGTTTACGCATTACTGCCCGAGAATCGCTTCATTTTCTTGACTTGATCTTTCTTTGTGCTCTTCGGATACACAGTCTGATTTTGATTGAGGGGTGGTCGATGACCTCCATGGTATTGATCACTTTCGCATTCAAATATCATTTTCAGGGCAACTGCTGCCTGAGAGCCCACCTCGGTGGCGCTTGGCGCGGGCGCGTGGCCTGCATTTCAGGAAATGACTGAATTCTCTATCTCAGTCGAGGAGTTTAGGTCGGTAGATGAGGCCGTTGAGTTCTTCTCCGGCAACCTCATCGCCGTGGGCCTGACCACAATTCCCAGAACGTCTGGCCGTTTTGCACACCGACCACTCCCGTGGTGTCGGCTTAGTGTGAGACGGCCCTCAAACAGAAATGTTATGGCTACATGCGCTATAAGCGCCGCCCGAACGATTTCACTGTCGCTGAATTTCGTCGGGCTAGGGCTAGGTTCCGGTATATTTCGAAGCACGCCCGCCGCTCTTCTTGGCGGGCATATGTGTCTTCACTTAACGGAAAGACCCTTTTAGCAGAGGGGTGGAAGCGAGTAAAAAGGATTCGGGGCAAATTCTCGCAGGACCTCCCTCCCGTTCTCCAGGAGAATGGGACCACAATTTTGGACCCCGGGTCCGTGGCGGAATTCTTCCCGACCGCTTTCTCCGCATTCTCTAGCCGGGATGCTGCTCCACCAGCATTCAATGCACGTCGTGATGTCGTGGAAGGCCGCCGACTGGACTTTACCTCCATAGGCGGAGAACCCTTCAACGACAGGTTTATTTTGAGTGAGTTGCGTTCCGTTCTTGCTTTGTGCGCGGACACCTCTTATGTTCCGGACGATGCCTTGTACGTCATGCTTCGACACCTGGGTGAGCGAGGCATGGCCTTTCTGTTAGATTTGTTCAACAGGATCTGGGTGTAGGGTCTCCTCCCGGATTCCTGTCGAATCGCTACTGTGCTCGCTTTTCGCAAACCGGAGAGAGATCACTCTATTCCTACCGGTTTCCGCCCAATCTCTCTAACCTCTTGCGTGTGCAAGTTGATTGAGAAATTCATAAATGTTAGATTAGCCTTTTTTCCTGGACAGCGGAGGCCATCTGTCTTCCTCACAGTGCGGCTTCCGCAAGTTCCATTCCACGTCGGATGCTCTGCTCTGACTAGAAAATGCCGTCTGCGAGGCCTTCCTTCGTAGACAGACCTATCCCACGGTGTTTTTTCGATCTGGAGAAGGCCTATGATACCGCATGGCGATACGGTATCATGCAGAATCTCCACACGATGGGGGTGAGGGGACGCCTCCCAATGTTTATATCTGAATTTTTGCGAGATCGTCGATTCCGCGTACGGGTGGGGGGAGCCCTCTCCGGCCCAATAGAGCAGGAAAATGGTGTCCCGCAGGGAAGTGTCCTCAGTGTCACACTCTTTGCCCTGGGCATCAACGGCATCACCTCGGTTCTGCTGGAAGATGTTCTCGCTACGCTATACGTGGACGACCTTTCGATCTCTTTTAGCCTGGCCTAGATGCCAATTCTGGAGCGTCGGCTCCAACAGGCATTGAACCACGTCTCTCGCTATGCCGAAGCGCACAGGTTACGGTTTTCCTTGGCCATGACTAAAGTGGTGCACTTCTGCCACCATCCACGGTTCCACCCAGACCCAGACTTGTTTCTTAATGGGGTACGCCTAGAAGTGGTTGAATCGCACCGTTTCCTTGATCTCGTATTTGACCGATGCCTCATATTCGCAGCCCTAGGGTCTCTTGTACCCGCGCCATGGATACTCTCCGTTCCGTGACGTTCAGCGCTTGTGGCGCTGATAGGGTTACTGCCTTACTTATGCCTTACTTCTAAGCTCGACTACGGATGCGAGTTTTATGCATCCGCAGCCAAGCGTGTATTGAGGAAAGTAGACTCAATCCACCACACCGGCCTTCGCCTTGCGACCGGTGCCTTCCGCACTTCTCCCATTGAGAGCCTACTAGTCGATGCTGGGGAGATGCCACTCACTCTACGCCGTGTACAGTGCATCATTCGCCTGTAAACGTGAGCACGGCGCCTCCCCCATTCGCCAACAGCTCTCACTGCATCCGCAGCTGATTTCGACGGTGTCTATGCCGCCGAGAGACGCCCTCATACACTCAGCCCTTTGGATTTAGGGCCAGGAAACTCCTTCGAGAGCTAGGTATAGCTCTCGGGCCGGTGTCGCCCCTAGTTCTGCCCATGACGCCACCCTGGACGCTACCACATTTGGCTATTTGTCCCCACGCCTCTGCTCCCAAAGCTTGTATAGCGCCGGGAGTATTGCGTTCGACCTTTTTGGAGCACACCTCGTGTCACGCTGGAACCGTGCCACTGTATACGGATGGCTTCAAGTCCAAGAGGGGGTCGGCTTCCACGTCGTATCCCCTCTGTTTGAAGTTAGCGGGGCTCTGCCAGGCCGAGCTGGTTCCAATACACCACTCGCTACGGCAGATAACGCGACGTGACCGGTTCGGATTGTGATTTATAGCGACTCACCAAGCGCCCTGAGTGCTCTCGGGGAATTGGAATCTCCGCATCCCCTGTTTCGCGATATCCGTGACGCCACGGTTTTGGCAAGCCGGGTGGATGTCGAGATTATCGTCTGCTGGGTTCCTGGAAATGTAGGAATTGCGGGGAATGAGCGCGCCAAAGAGTTCGCGAGGACTCTGCGACCGGACCAGCATTTTGCTCTTCCAAACACTGACTATATGGCAGGAATACGGTCGAAGGGAACTTAATGTTGCGTGCCGTTGCGCCGCGACTGTTCCGATGGACCTACCCCCCAATGCTGCGAAGGCTTCAGGCTGTTTTCTGTCGTCTCCAAATTTGGCACACTCGCGGGACGCACGGCCATTTGATGGAGTGCTCGCTAGCGCCCTACAGTAAAGACTGCGTTGTCCCCCAGACTGTTCGGCAGATTCTTGTTGAATATTTCACTCTGGGCGATCTTCGCGCATGTTACCTGTCCCGGTACCGGGATGGGCGGGGTCGCTACTGCCTCTACCTTGTACTCGGGACGATTGCGTGCACATTGACTGGTGGACTTGTTGACTTTTGGGGGGAGGCTGGCCTTCTCTGTTTTATTTAACCAGTTTTTTTTGTTTTGTTTTTTTGTATATATAAGTCGCACGTTCCTGCTTGTTGCCTTTTCCCCTTTTTTAAAATTTTTAGTGTTGGTTTTTTTGTGTGTTTTTGAATCTGATTTTAAAGTAGCCTAGTACTAGGCAGGTTTTTAATAGAGCGACTAATGCCCAAGTAGGCAGTCGCCAGATGAGCTCTTAAAAAAAAAAATCCTCCCAGAAACCCCTCGAACTATCGAGTAACATCCATTGAGCCATCCCGCAAAACCCATTAACTCCTCCCATAACACCCATTAAACCCTCCCGTAACACCTATTGAATCCTCCCGCAACTCTCATTGAACCTTCGCGTTACAGCCAATGGACCATCCCTTAACACCCATTGAGTTCTGGTGTATCACCCATTGAGCCCTGTCATAACGCCCATTAAACCCTCTTGTAACACCTATTGAGTCTTTCCGTAACACTAATTAAACATTCGCCTTACACCCAATGTGCCATCGCGTAACACCCATTGAGACTTTCCAGAAAACCCTTGAAATATTGAGTAACATGCATTGAGCTCCGCCAAGCCCCCACCCCCCACCCCGCAAGATCCTTTGAGTCTTCCTGTTCCAACTATTGAATCCTCACGTAACACCCATTGAGTCTTCCCGTATTACCTATTGAGCCCTCGCATAACACCCATTGAGCTATCGCATAACATCTATTGAGTCCTCCCGAGAAACCCATTGTTACGCGATGGCCTTAGTATAACACCTATTGAGTACTCCTGCAACACTGATTGAGCCCTCCCGGAAAATCCTTGCACTATCGAGTAACACCCATTGAGTCCCCCAGCAACAGCTATTGAGCCCTTAACATCCATCGAGTCATCCCGTAACGCCCATTGACCCATCGCGTAACACCCATTGAGTTCTCCCGTAATACCCCTTGAGCCATCCCTAGATCAAGACGCTGTTTGGCAGAGAACGCGTGACGGTGGGCGCCCAGTGTCGCATGGGCTGTCCATGATCACCAATTGATCTCCCAAATACTCAATTAACTTCTGTGAACAGCCATTGTGCCCTCCACCCCCCGGTGAGACCTTTTAAGCCGTCCCGGTATCATGGCACTGTCTTTGCGAAGAGCTTACTAATGGTCAGCGCTTCATATAGTTTGAGCCCTCCAATAACATCGATTGAGCCCTTCTTGACACTAACGAGCGTCACTCGACCATCATATGATCGGTGTTACTTTGGCCACCTGATTGAGACAATCGAACGACCCCATCACTAATACCTACAAACAGTACAGTTGCCCCACACTTTCTTGCGCTAATATAGCTTTGGTATATAATCTCGCGTCAATACACTTCAACGTACGACTGGGTGGGTTTTGACAGATGCGGATGACCATTGATAGGCCCCTGTGGCTTTTGTCATCCGTGAAATTATGTTATGTTGAAGACACAAAACAAAGCACTATACTTCACCACGGAATGCGTTCGAAGCACGCTAATAAACCATCTACATTCCCAAACAAAGTTAGGGCCCATTTAATACGGTCGTTATTGAGATAAACTAATTTAAATATCACACTAACTTCCTGTTATTATAATAATAAAATGTGAATGAAATTGTGACATTGAAATTTTGTACAGTCCTATGGTACAGTTGCCTAGTTCACATAAGGGTTATTATAAAGCTCGTCTGCTGCCTTGGCCATCTGCTCCACATTTTTGGGGGAAGTCATTAATATTAGTGGCCTAATATGTTCGGGTATCCCACGCATCAGAATTTCCCTCAGTCGGGAGTCAAATAGTGCATAGCATAGGTGGGCGCGATAACGAAAAAATGTATCACGATAACCGATAAATCGATAACGATAACCTTATCGGCGATAACCGATAATCGATGACTGGCGATAAATTTATCGCCCGATAAGGGGATAACCGATAAATCCAAAATTATAATACAATATTGATTATTGAATATATATAGCGTTATTTTGTAATACAATAGTAAGAATATTTGAATACTGTTTCTTAGTTTCTTACCTGGTGAGGCTCTCCTTCATCTCCTCATAGGTTTTGAGGATCCTCCTCCCAGCTCGGACCTACTTATTTCTGCCTCCAAGGCACGCGCAGCTCGTCCCTGTGCTAAACTGGAAGAAAAAACTGAAATTATCGATTATCGCTAGTTTGGAATCAAAAGTATCAGCGATACCGATGAATCGATAACGCGGAAAAAAATATTTCTGATAACCGATAACCGGATATCTTTATCGTCACAACGCGCACCTATGGTGCATAGTGAGGACCCTTGGCCCTGATGGGCTCCTTTAAATGCTCTAGGAAACGCGTGGGACACCAATGGTCTATATGCTGAAGTAGTTTCCGAAAATCTTTTAACTGTGACCCTCCCAAATTTCAATCGAAACCCTCCTTCAACTCCCCCCATGCCCCTATCCTGCCACCATCAAGAAGAATGCTCCGCAAAAACATATAAATACTTATGAGTTCATTACGGGCGATATGCAGAATGAGATCTTGATCGAGGAAGATTCATTATTATTTCACAAATTTCCAACTACGTGATTGGATTTCTGTTATCGAATGTAAGGGTGACGATAGCAAGGTGTGCGCTCCGCGAACGTCCATCATGAACGTAAGGTGATGTACGCATGATCGATGCTGATGAAGCGTTGCACAACGTTGAGATAGTAAGACTTGCTTGGGATGCTATCACATTATGCATGGTGAAAGTATCAGTTTGTGTAACCATCGTGATCTTATCTGTTTTGTGTGGTATGTGTGGCTGACATTCTGAATTGTTATAAAAAATAAGGAAAATATATTTAAAACTAGAAAAAATAATGAGAATTGAGGAAAACAAAAATTTGGAAAAAAATACGTGCGTGGTAATTAAAAAGTTAATGAGGAATTATAGATAAAAGAAAATGGAGAGGAAATTTCAAGGACGAGGAAGATTTCGTTTGATTGAAAAAAATAGATTGATTTAGACAATTTGTTCCCAAGCGACTCGGTCCAAGATGAACATTAGGTGAGCGAGAAATTTGTTCCCAAGCGACTCGGTCCAAGATGAACATTAGGTGAGCGAGAAATTTGTTTAAATTTCGTAATTTCACGGACTAATTCAACTGCTAGAACATAAACGAAAACAAAGGTTTGAACGCTAAAACATTTTTCATCGCAAGAATCAATATAAATATTTAAAAATACTGAGCTTGCCAGACGACCTGGCAAATACAACTCTCTCTCTCTCTCTCTCTCTCTCTCTCTCTCTCTCTCTCTCTCTCTCTCTCTCTCTCTCTCTCTCTCTCTCTCTCTCTCTCTCTCTCTCTCTCTCTCTCTCTCTCTCTCTCTCTCTCTCTCTCTCTCTCTCTCTCTCTCTCTCTCTTAATTACACATACTTCTAGCTACCTTTTCTCTAACTATCCCCACACCAATTTCTCTCTTTAAACATCATTGGTCGCGGATGACAAAAGCCACAAGGGCGTATCAAAGGTCATCCGCATCTGTGAAAACGAGAACTTTTAAAATTAGCCAAAATCCTATATTTAACTAAAGGAGGAAAAGGATTTGGCACGTGATGCCAGGGATGTTTAAAGATTTTTAAAACACAATTCCTACATGAGAAATTGAACTCGAGAAAACGACCACAAGAACTAGAAAATGATGCGTGAATAAATATTTGCATATATCTATTTTAGCTAGCTTGGATTTTAGCTCCTTATTTGGAAGGATTCTTGTCATTCTAGGAGGGAAGCATTGTAAAAGTGCACCAATTACATTGGAAGCATTAATAAAAAAATGAAAAATTATTATTAATGAAATAAAGCAAGTGAACAACGTGAGTTACTTAAACAGAATAAAAGGTAACTAATTTCATGACAGACATGCTTCCAGCATTGTATTACGACCTTTTAAATTATACTTATATCTATAAGGTTCGTGGTTGCTCGGTTGGGGTTAGTTTGGTGACCAAGGATGATTTCTCACCAAGTTTTGGTACCACTCTTGAGTAGCCCGATAGGTTTCTTGATTCGGCTTGGTGGCTACCGGTTCGATTTTTCGGGGAGTGCCTTTTACGTGAGGCACTGACTCCAAGTAATATCTTTGTTCTTGCTTGCAGGATGCGTAAAGGTGATCAGGGATTTATTTAAGGGTATGTGTCTCTTCTTTAAACTGAGGCACTTTCCAATTGCCCTTTTATGTGAACCGTTCTCATAAACGACAGTTTTTAACAGATTACAAATGGAATTAATTTTTATACATTCTATATGAGTTCAAAATAAGATAAAATTTGCACATTATAGTTACATTAATTTATTTTACAATGCTTTATACTATTATAGAATCCTACACTTGTTAATTAATAATATGCAAGTCATTAATAAGAGAGTTCTCAAATTTTCGTCGATAAAATGAGCTCATATTTAGAGCCTTTAATACATTACAGTTGAAGTTTGGGGGAGTTTAGCCGATTGCATATGGTTTGTTTTTAATTGGAAATAGATTATAATTTTTACCTAAATAAAACAAAACCATTAGATTAATTGGTTTTTACAAGATTAAAGTCATTTAAGTGCTAAGTTTTTAATATTTCATAAGCGGACATGGTGGCGTCAGAAAAAACAACCCTTCACTAATTGCAAAATGCCACCATATCTCTTAATTTCGTTTTCAAAACACAAACTCACTTTTAATTCCTCGATTAAATTTGATTTACATTAAATTTATAGAGAAAATGTATTTTAATTATTACCTACACTCTTTTACACAGATTTTAATAATTCTTCAAGCAAAAATATTATGTTCCAGTCCTTTGTTTCTTTTTAAAATGGTTATAAAGTTCCTAGAATTAACGACAAGAAAGCAATGATTTAATTAGGCAAACAAATAAGGAATTGCTTAATTAATTTGGAAAAACATAATTAAGCTGTTTATTGATTTAACGTTAGGAGCAATAATGGGATTCAGCCAGTTCGCACCGGTTCGTAAGAACCTGCTCTTAGAATTTCATTAATCCCCAGAACCGGTTGTTAGCTTAAATGAGGGGTTCTCAATCTTTTTGAAATTGGGAAAATAACCAATATTAATAATTTCACTTGCTAAATTATAGCATGTAACACCCAAAGAGCCACCTTTGCACGTATATCGACCAATCAGCAAGGTTTTCCGCAAGAGAGTGATAGTGAGAGAACCTGTTGCGGATGACCTTTGATAGGCCCTTGTGGCTTTTGTCATCCGTGAAATTATGTTATGTTAGTAAGACCTGTAGTGAGAGAACCTGTTCTAAATAAAATTAATCCCCCCACTGGTTAGGAGATATATAGATTATAATGTTGACGGTATCTACTGTTATAAAAATGAAATTACTTTTTGGGGCGCTCCTAAGTACCCAGCATGGGGTTCTCATTTCTTTAAGGGGTCTAACAGTATCTTTAGGAATTCGTTATTATTTTGGTAGTTTTGTATAATTAACTGTACTATTGCATGGTTTGCACAGATCACACCAACTTAGTGAACAAAAACAAACAAACGGTCATTTGACAACTGTCCCTTTGGACTTTTCCCAAAGGGGAGGTATTTACGATACGGGAGCAGTGATCTTTTAAGAGTAGTTATCCATTCTGATTGCCTTAAATCAAATGTTATTTGGGTTCGACGTGAACCCATTATAAGATTTCATACAAACTTCCAAGTGCTCATTTTTTAAGATTCTTTGAGTTCCTACATATATGTATACTTAAAATGGTCGTACTTAGGTAAATATAAAATATACCTAAATATATATGTGTATATAAGTATATATACCTATTTAAATCTTTCTAAGTTGCCAGAGGAATTAATTCCTTTAAAACTATTTTTTTTAAATTTAAATCCAGCGCTATTTAGGAGCAAGTCGTACGAGTTGACCCTCCCTTGCAACAACGTCTTTTCATTTCTCGCGAAGTCATGTCCTCCCCCCGTTCCTTTGCTGAATAAAAACGATTCATGTTGACCTTATTTTAACTTCAAGGAACGATTGGCTCAGATTTTAAAGCCTACCTAGCCATTCGCTGTAAAATAAGATTGAGAAAGACACTCCTTTGATAATAATAATAATAATAATAATAATAATAATAATATATATATATATATATATATATATATATATATATATATATATATATATTATACAGGGTGCTTAAGATATTTGAGGACATATGTTATTTTTACTATAGCAGCATATTATTTGACTTTATGTTTTCTATATTTCAGAATTATTAATGGCAAACCCTATGCTTACACAAAAAATGAAGAGTCACGCAGTTATTATGGCTATAAAGGCTGAACATAGCAATTTAGAAATAGCACGATTTTTAAAAGTCGCTAAATCCTTCGTTTACAAAGTTCGCAAGGAGTTAGAGGTCAAAGATGGTTAAGCCATGGATCAACAATGTACGCAACGGAAGACCTTATGTGTTTCAACAAGACTCGCCACCATCACACCAGGCTCAAGAAGCAACGCTGGAATGGATAGCGGAAAATTTCCATTATCACATAACCCCTAACATTTGGCCCCCTAACTCGGCTACGCGTAGCCGAGTGGTCTAAAGGGTGGTTTAATTGAGATCAAAGCGGTTGCTCGCTGCGTCACGATGCACGGTTCGAATTCCACCCAGCTCGGATTTTTTCGAAGTAAGAAATAAATATTTCCGAAGCAAAATCATTCCGTTTTCTCTTTCCTGTGGTGAAGTTGGCTATATATATATATATATATATATATATATATATATATATATATATATATTAGGACAATGTAATAAACGGCAGCTTAGCTTAGAATTCTTTGAAGGTAGACCGCGTATTAGTTTGATATCAGACCTTTCGAAAGCTGTAAAATTTGTTGAAGAAGTTCAGCCAAAGTGATAATAAAACTAGAGAAAAATATGCTCCTATTTGTCCTTACCAATTGGTCGTAATCTCCTTAGTCTATGCAGAGTTCCTATAGCTTGACTGCCTGCCTTGACTACAACTGAGTCACGCTTCAAGAAGGCCCCCTCGAGTGAAACTCCCGTTTGTATCTTCAAGAACCGTTGCGTAAGCTAGTGCTGAACTCTCAGCACCTTAAACATTAACCACGAAAGTTCGGGCCCATTCCTCTTGTCCCCCAGGGCCTCTGCTCGTTTAACACAAGTATAAATACAAATACTATAGTAATAGCTCAATAAGTACATTTGCCCCGTCACTGCTCCTTCCAGGATCTCTTCCCTGCTACAGTAGCCTTTTTGGAATCTGCTCTTCGTCTCCCAAGCTCTTTGGGACCCACCTTAAACTTAACTTCAGCCACAAAGGAAAAAATATATCTACTATGGTATTTAACCGTCCAACACAATATCCTCCAATTTACAATGGAATTGTCAAGACGTTCTTCCCAAGTGGGAAGAACTCACTTTTGACGACTCTCCACCCCGCTGTTATTTGTCTTCAAGAGAACAAACTGGGTACACTCTTTTCCGGCGGTACCCGGTTTTCATATTTTTAACTCTATTGCTCCTGTCAGGGGTTAGTCTCATAGGGGGTTGTCAGTTACGGTTTTGTCATCCCACCATGTATCTACCCTCCCCCTTTAATACTACCCTGCAAGCTGTTACTGTTAGGGGTTTTCTTACGAGGCTTATTACTGTTTGCTGTATTTACGATTGTCAATACCCGACCTTTTAGAACTTGTAGATCACTTGCCCTCCCCTTTTTTTTATTTCTCGGGGATTTTAATGCCCGTCATCCATATTGGGGCGACATAACTTGTAATGCTAAAGTCAGTATTTTAGAGTCACTTTTTATTATCTGACTTTCTCTGCGTTTTAAACAGACGAGATTTGACCGTTTATCATTTCCAGACGGATTCTTTTATTTGTGTTGACCTGTCTCTCTGTTCCCAGGATTTTCTCACTTTTTTTCGATGGTCAGCCCTTGATGACCTCCATGGGAGTAACCACTTCCCGATTATCTTGTCGGCCGTTCATTCTAGCTCTGATATAATCATGACTCTCAAGTGGGACTTAGGTCATGCCGATTGGGAAAGCTTCCGAGAGACGTTTTTCCAAGTGCCTCTTAGGGATCTTCAATGATGCGGATGAAGTAGTGATGTCCTTCACATCATTATCTACAAGACAGTCACCCAGACCATTCCACGAAGGCAACCCGCAATGGGTTGCTCAACCGTGACCTAGTGGACCTCGGAGTGTGCGACAGCGGTTAAAAACTACAAGTTAGCTCATACTCGATTCCGGTGGAACCCAACCTTGTGTAACAAGGTTGACCGAAACCGAGCTCTGATGCTTCGTTCGAGTACCACCCTGCCCCTGCGTCAGGCTCGCCGAAGTTCACGACGCTGCTACATTTCAGCAATTTCCTCTATGACCCCTACCGCAAATATATGGAAGCGGATTAATAAGATCCGAGGTCGGGTTGCCGGCCATAATACCCCCACACTCAATTTCCAGGGATCCTTAATGAATGACAGCTCGGTGGTCAGCATTTACGTACCGTCAGCAGTGTCAGCCGTTTCAATAAGTCTTTTCTAGCATATAAATCAAACAAAGAGTCCCATCCTATCATTTTTAGGACGAACTCCACCTTCCGCATAATGCCTTGTTCTCCCTCCACGACTTGCGTGCTGCATTGTCCCTTTGTAGGTCTACTTCTCCTGGCTTTGACGGGATTCATTTCTACATGATTCAGCACCTCCATCTACACTGTTATTTTCTTATATAAACATATATGGGTGGAAGGTTTTTTACACATCATCATGGCGCATTGAGATTGTCCTCCCATTTGTCAAACCGGGCAGGGACGGGTTGGACGCAGATCACTACCGCCCTATAGCTCTTACCAGCTGTTTGAGAAAATTGCTAGAGAATATGGTGTTGGTGCGCCTGAATTGGTTCTTAGAAACCAATAATTTACCTTCTTCATTTCATTGCGGTTTTCGTAGTGGTCATAATACCTTTTACCTCTTAGTACATTTCAAGGGATCGGTCCGGAAAGCTTTCTCGTTAGAGCACCGAGTCTTGGCAATATTTTTCGACATTGAGAAAACCGACGATACTTGGAGATACGTTGCCTTAAGGCAGTTACACGTTTGGAATATGAGAGGTCTTTTACTCTCCTTTATTCAAAGTATCTTAGCATCTCGATCTTTTACGGTATGTGTTGTAGACACAGACTCTGACCTACAACCCCAAGAGGAGGGAGTTCCTCAGGGCAACGTTTTCAGTGTTTTATGTTTTGAAATTGCGATCAATGGTATCATCTCTTTCTCTTCCATAGGCCTTACTTGCAACCCTGTTCCATTAATAACTTGGCACGCTACTTTTCCTTGTGTCACCTTCCCTCAGTGGCGCGTCGTCTGAAGTTGGCAGTCGATGCGGTTTCGAAACGTGTACAACTTAAAGGATTCCGCTTTTCCATGAGCAAAACAAATGCAATTTATTTCCACCGGAGTAGATGGGTTCTTGTTCCGCCACCTATCTCCCTACAAGGTGTAGAGTTCGTCCTTGAGTTTCGGTTCCTAGGCATAACTCTTGATCCAAAGCTATCCTGGTTATCACATCTACGCCGTCTTTGAACGGACTGTCTCAAAGGTCCTCTCCCACACGTCATGGGTCAGTGATCGTCGGACACTGTGGTCACTCTGCACTGCCCTCTTCCAATCCAAATTGGACTATGGATGCTAAATTTACGACTCGGCTTCACCCTCAGCCCTCAAAATGTTGAACTCCATTCGCAACCTCAGAGTTCGTCTTTCCAGTGGAGTCTTCTGCACCTCCCCCGTGACCAGTCTTTACTGTGATTGTGGTTTGCTCCCCTTGCCCTATCATCGAGTCCAGATATGTGTGCGAAACTTCTGTTGTGTGCAGCAGACCCCTGTATAGCAATGCCTCTGGGCATTCCTATAATAAAAACCTCCTGGGAAACTTAAATATATATATCATCATTTATTATGTATAAAATTCATTCAATTATTTTACTTTAACTTTGTCAATTTAATCTTTCAATTCATTTACTTCAACTTTTTAAAATTAAATCATTTTTTGTTAAACTTAATAATTAATTAATTCATATATTTTACTTGTCAATTCAATTAACGTATACTGTTCCAAACAACATCTCTTAAATTTCACACACAAACAAACAAACACACGTTCCCAGCTTGATCAAAAGAGCACGCTATTCTGCCCACTCGACTCGCAGCTTTCTTCGTATAAAGGTCAGTAATCATTCCTTCTACAATTTTTCATTTACCTCCAAACAAATCCTACTTAGTTAATTCCATTTTCTCTCACAATTCTTTGCAAACGACCATACGAGAGTAGATCCTAATTATATTTACTTCTCATTGCAGCCCCAATTCAGTCCATCATAGATACTCTATATTATTTACTCTCAAACATAGATACTCTATATTACTACACTATATTATATATTATTCACCTTATTGTCTCACCATATTATTCCAACATATTAATTTCACATACTTCAATTCTCTTCGCATCTTTTTACTGTAATTCATATATTAAAATATCTTACATTGTATACCTAACCTACTTATCTCATTGTACATTCGTTGATTTTATGAATATATTTATATTTGTGTAATTGTCTTTCTTAAGGCCCAAGTCATTATTCCAAAATTTATTTCGGTGTCGCCTTAGGCCTAAAACTAACTGCAGACAACTTCGATCAAACAAATTTATGGTTATGGTTTTCGAAACGCTATTTAGGCTGATTTATTAACAAGATAAATCACATAGATAACCATACACTATACCCTGTATTAGAGGTTTACAGATGCCCTTATGTTGCCAAGTCAACAGCGGCATTCGATAGGTTGCCGTCTTTATCCCGCCCCTTCAACCTCCAGATAGGAGATCATCTCTCCCCAACCTGGGTGCTCTAAGGGTCCTTACCCTTCCGTCGTTGTTGATCCCTAGTTGGCGTGCTCCACCTTCCACAGTTTGTACTAGCACATGGTGCCTTGACAAGTCGTTCATAGACCTTTGCTCCCTTAAGAGCCTGTTCCTCGAGAATGTGACCTCCCATACACAACACTACCCGATATGCACAGCCGGTTCCAAGACAAACAGAAGCGTGGGTGCTGCAGCCGTTTACTCAGGAGAGTTTTTAACTTCGTCTTTGCCACTGGCAGCTTCTATTTTCTCGCTGAACTTTCAGTCATTCTTTTAGCTTTTAGACTGATCCATATTTTATATTTATAAAAATTTCGTTATTTTCTCCGAATCTAGGAATGTTTTACAAGCAATTCGCTCTATGAAATGCTTCCCATCCCTTAGTCGCAGAAATCTGCAACTGGCTGGTCCAAAATACGTCCCGTTATAGAGTTTTATTTTGTTGTGTTCCCGGGCATGTAGTGGTTCTGGGCAAAGAGGCCTGATCAGCTGGTATGTTCAGCCTACTCTGGGTCCCAGAATAACTTTTTCCCTCTTTAAGAGATTATATTTTTCAGTTATGGCAGGACGAATGGGTTGGATGTTCATCATTTAAATTATATAATATCAAAAAGTTTGTTCATTCTTGGCCCTCTAGCCTTCAAAGACTACAGTCGTTAGAGGTGGCCCTTTGCCGCGTTCACATCGGCCACACGAGACTTACCCACGGCCATCTTGTTTCGGCTGACGCACGAATCAGCTCTTGCTGTCGTTTTTGTAGTGGGGACCAATCGGTCGCCCATCTTTTACTAGAATTTCCTCATTTTACCCTTCTCCGATCGTTCTGTTTTCCGACCCTTTCAACTAGCCCTCGCCTGTCCCCCCTTCTTTTCCTTCTGACAGAGGAATCTTCTAAACCGTCATTTTTTTAAAAAAAAATTTATCTCATAGTGGTCTTCTCCATCTTGTATAATTAATTTTCCCCATTTGTTCCTGCTACCATTTAGAATCCACTTGGATTGGACAGCTGCCTAAATTGTTTCTTCCCTTAAACCCCTTAATCTCTCCGAAATTTCTCCCTGACCTCTCTCTCTCCCTTTCCTTCGCAAGTCCCTTAAAAAGGGTTGAACTCTGGACTCAGACGTCCACCTTGGATTTCGTTTCTTTTGCGCAAAATAATAATATACACATGCTTATTCCTAGAAGTTCTGAAATGGCAAAGTATGCAAGGTTGGTGTGTACCCAATCCGAATCCTCTTCTACCCCTCCCCCCTACCTCTTTTTCTCTACCACCCATGATCGCTTCAGCTCCCCAGGGTCAGTTTCGACGTGCTATAAAATACACGCCGGCAACTGGTAGGGATAGCAGCACACAGAAAGCCGTCAGGAGTAGCTTGGGTAACCACGCTGCCATTTACATCTTGGAGATTATAGGCACTTCCCAGACATCGGGTTGCCGATCAAATTTATTAAACTTTTTCATGGACAGTTATTATGTAAGAGACACCCCCCTTCCCCCGTTTCGACCTATTTCTTCTTTTTCCTTTGTTTTTAAAGCAGATACCAACAAGGGCATATCACCCATGAAGTTTTTAAGAAGAGATCTGCATAGATAGTAGTGGAGGTAATGGAAGTGAAAATAGATCGAAGGTATACCCAATTTAGATTTTAATATTTCTTCAAAAAATTTAAGTATTTTCAACCTGTTTATTTGATTTAATAGATAAATTTATTCTCTGTTAACGTCTAAGTTTAATCATGTTTAAAAAATCTAATTTGGGAGCTTTCTGCTTTTAAATGAAGGGTAAAAAAAATGGATTACGCGGGAGTAAAAAGAATTGTAATGAAAAGACATCGCCCTCACAAAATTCATGGATGGCAAAAGCCATAAGCATAGGTGGGCGTTATCGCGATAACGATATAGGGTTATCAGGTATCCGATATTTTTCCCCCGCGTTATCGATTCATCGGTATCGCCGATACTTTTGGTTCCAAACTAGCGATAATAGATAATTTCAGTTTTTGGTTCCAGTTTAGCACAGGGGCGAGCTGCGCGTGCCTTGGAGACAGAAATAGGTAGGTCCGAGCTGGGAGGAGGATCCTCAAAACCTATGAGGAGATGAAGGAGAGCCTTTCCAGGTAAGAAACTAAGAAACAGTATTCAAATATTCTTACTATTGTATTATAAAATAAGGCTATATATAGTCAATAATAAATAGTGTAAAAACTCTTTCAACAAGGACGCTCGAGCTTAGTCACGCGATAGTTGGCATGTTGTTAAAGCGACATCTGGCAACCTCATTGTGAACTGTTCAGTAGTACTTGGCAAGTCATGATAGAAGGTTATAGCGTTTAACAGTGTGTGCAAATCATCAAATATTATTATCAAAATCAGTGCTCCGTTCGACAAACGTTCCGCGCATTACGTGATTTCTATCCTCACCACAGCGACGAGGCCCATTTTTAGATGAAGGGATTTGTGAACAAGCAAAATTGTCGGATTTGGGACGAAAACAATCCACATGAGATACACCAGCACCAATTGCATCCCAACAAAGTTACTGTTGGTGCGCATTTTCGTCTAACGGAATCATCAGTCCGTATTTTTTTGAGAACGAAGATGGGATTGCCATAATCGTCAACGGCGAGACCTACAGATCGATAATAAGCAACTCCTTGTGCCCTTAACTGGATTATATGTCTAATATGGATACTGACGACATCTGGTTCCAACAGGAGGGCGCTATGTGCCACACTGCGCACGCCACGATAGACATTTTGCACCAGCGATTTCAGGGAAAGCTGATCTCTCGCGACGGCGACGTCAACTGGCCACCGAGATAATGCGATTTAACGCCATTAGACTACTTTTTGGGGGACTACCTTAAATCGCAGGTCGATGCAAATAATCCGCAAACAGTTGATGTCTTCAAAGTCAACATAACGAACACCATCCAGCAAATTCAGCCAGATTTATGCGACAAAGTCATCAAAAATTGGGCCTCCCGAATACGTTCCACCAAGAGAAGCCGCGGCGGACATTTGAACGACGTCGTATTTCACACTTAATGCCATATAATGTACTTTCAAATTTAAAATAAATTAAGTGCATATATCACACACAACTTCTTTTATTTACATTTAAAAATTGAGCAACCTTATTGAAAGACCCTATATTATAATTTTGGATTTACCGATTTATCGGTTATCACCTTATCGGGCGATAAATCTATCGCCAGTTATCGCCGATATGGTTATCGTTATCGATTTATCGTGATACATTTTTTCGTTATCGCACCCACCTATGGCCATAAGTGCCTATCAAAGGACATCCTAGTCAATCCCCACCCCAATATCCTTCCATAAACTACATCGCCTTGAATTTATCACCATTCAAGGCTGATTAAAAGCTCTACCATGCAACTACAATAAAAAGGAATATCAATATTAAAATATGTACAATTCATAACCCAAGACAAAACTCAAAAAACAAAATAAACTTTCCTCCACATATACTCGTCCAACCTATTCTTGAAGATATTTAGATTTCTTCTCTCTATTACCTCGTGTGTTCAATCATTCCAGAAATCTACCAATCTATTTGAGGAAAAAATATTTTCTTACATCCAACCTACACCACTGTTTTCTGTTTCTCGTGGTGACCACTGGTCCAATTACTGCCTTTCAACTCAAAGAGCTATCCCCAAACCAACTTATTCATACCAGGACCAATTTTAAAAGGATCCACCTTATCCCCTCTCACACACCTTCCAAAGAAAATATATTCAGTACCCTCACTCTATCTACATAACGTGCCTCAGGAAAGGTATCAGCTTTGTTTCCCTCGTTTGCACTGACTCTAGCAGGTTGATATCATGTTTAAAATAGGAGAACCATGCCTACACTAATAAAGATCTGGAGTAGCAAACGAAATATAAAGTTTAAGGATAACCTCCATAATTTTGTAACTAACGTATCTAGCACTTCACGTACTTAATGAAGCCAAACACTATTTGCTTTATTTTTTGCCTCAATACACTGCCTAGAAAATCTCAGTGACCTATATACTACTATTCCTAAGTCCTTCTCACCCTCTACTTTATTCAGCCAATGCCCATCCATTTCATAGCTATATTCTCTATTATCCCTTCCCATGTTAATAATTTGACATTTTTCAAGGTTAAAATTCATCTGCCAATTATATTCCCAAGCAAATAACTTGTTTAAGTTACCAGGCTTGATCAGAAAGTAATGACACTCGGACTCGCGGCAGAGAGACCATGAGTGATGGGATGGAGGGGAGCGCGGGACATGGAGTGTTGCTTGTTGTGTCGTGTTTGAACTTGTCTCCGCTTGGCTGGGTTATATTTTCTCGTTGCGCTGTGCGATTGCGTCATTGTTGGTTTCGCCCTCTAACCGAAAACATGGATTTCTCGAAAGAAGGTTGCAGGTTCTACAAGTTTACTAGGCGAAAACTCGGGGGAAAAAAAGCAATGGAGATCAGAGGGAAATTATTGCAAGTATTGCTCGAGTATACTCCATCACTAGAAACTGTTTTCCCCTGGATTCGAGCTTTTGCAACGTCAAAAACTTAGCTGAAAAATGATCGGCAGTCTGGATACCCCCAGACATCCATGAACGAAGCAACAACGCTCCGTGCCCAGGCCATCATTAATGAAGATCCATCTGTTACTCTTTGATTTTTATCTTTGGAGCTTGGTGTCAGTTATGGGAGTGCACATGACATCTTTCATGAACAGTTAGGACTGAGGAAGAAGTGTGCTCGATGGATACCCCAGTTGATGGCAGAAGAGCGAACGAGTGTGGATTTGTCGTCTCGAGCTGGCTGAATTCGAACCAAATGGTCCGAAACGAATCACAGATGTTGCTACCGGAGATGAGTGTTGGTCACCCCATCGTACTCTCCACTTTAAAGCATGTCACTTTATTTGAATCAATTTTAAAGAAAACAAAAACTAACTTAAATCATTCAGAAAACATAGTTCATAGTTTCCTTCAGTGAATTGTTGACATCAAATTTCTACTCTTCCTTCCCTTATCAGACCATGTTATAAAAATATAGTAAATGACCACCAGGAAACCACTAACCTCTTTCCAATGCCTTATCCCTCATCCAAGCAAATATAGCTCCATCTATACAATATGTAATTTTACATCTATCCATATCATTAATCCAAACCAGGGATCGGCAACTGACGGCTCCGGAGCCGCATGCGGCTCTTTCATCCCTCCTCTGCACTCCCTGTGGTGGAGGAACAACGCTAATGCAGCACGTCAGTCCTTGCGAACGACTCTGCTGTCAAGTATTTAATTAAAATGTATTTTATTTCAGTTCGCTAGTTTTAAAATTTATTTATTTATTCAAATTTTCAACCCCAGGTAGGCGAGCCATGAAAAAAATTGCGAAAAGTTTCTGAAGAAAACAGAAAGTTCAATACTACGTGGGCAGATTCATTTGCTTTCACTCCTGACGAGACTGGTTTACCAGTATGCTTAATATTTGGTGAGAAATTGGCAAATAACAAAAAGTCAAATGTTGCAAGACATTTCTAGAATAAGCATGTCGTGGTATAAGGCCGAGTATGTATGTATTTTTGCTTCGTACATGAATAACTCCGTTCCTTTTTTTCTAAAAGTGCTATACGTTTATTTATCTTTTGCTTTGATTCTTTAACCAGGGAGGATTCGTAATATTATATATCTATAGACATATGTAGTGTTTCAAAGATTTAATTAAACAACTAGGGCAAAAATATACTTTTAATTACATAATAAACTGTAATATTAAAAATTTTGTGGTATGACATTATATTAAACCAATACCATATTATATCTAGGGGGGGAGGGACCAATAACTCAAAGGCGAGCCGACAAAGGGACGGAACACCACGAGTTTCGACGGGCGGAGGGCGAGATAAGAGTGCAACGAGGTCAGGTATAATATGGGCAATGGCAACACTCAAGGTTACTTAAAGAGGCATGTACAAAAATATAATCTTATTTACATAAAAATAATGAGAGAATTGATGGGCAAAATTACACCGGTAAACGAGGGGGGAATTGTAGTTATGAATCAGACTATGAAGTTAAAATTAATGTGTCACGGAAGGAGACTATTCAAATGGTGGAGAATTAACGCAAATGGGTTACTAAAGGGGGAGGGGTTGGCTTACGGAATATTGCGGGTGAGACGACGGGGTAAGGCTTCACGGATGTCTTCTGCACGTGAGGCGAGGGCGCTCAAAACTTCGGAGCTGGAACTTGAAGTGATGACGGTTCTCCAAAAAAAAAGGCGGGGGGGGGGGCGGTAACGTCCAGTCCAGGGAAGAGTATTTTGGCCACCTGAAAACGAGAGGCGAACGAGGAGGGCTTCGACAGGAGTTGAAGAGTGAAGTCGGAAAAATCACTCGGTAGCGATCGTTAAATGGAATTACCTCACTGGCTGGGGCTAATTCCAATACACAAATAGTTCAGCTGTCACTTTGCTTTGTTGTTAGCCCCTGACTGGGAACTAGGGGGAAGCTTTTTAGGCCCGGGCGAGACTTCTCAACTCTGTGTCGGTTTCATGGGAAACGAGCAATATATATGTCTGAGGCTCTCCCCGCGGAGGGGGGGGGGGCGGTTAGTGGGAAACAGCTCTACTCTCGAATGGCCTCGAATCTTCTTGCCGAGTATATTCTAACCCGTGTAAAAGTGAATCGTGGTGGACGCGGTTCAAGGCTACCGCTTGTGGAAGGGGGGGTGAGGGGGTAGGCTTACCAATTTAAGCCTAACAGAGCCTTGTACAGCGCATGGGAGTTCAGTGCTGGACAAGAGATTCCACGTGGAATTCCCTCACATAAAACTTTAAATATAGTAAGACTATAATAAGAGGATCTAAATAAAAGTTAATACTACCAATAAGTACTACGTGATGGTTAACACAAAAATTCACTTTAGTACGGAATGGTAACTAAAGAACATAAATTAGTTGGGTTCCTTTTACCTTTAACTAAGTGGGAGTCGGGCGTGGGATGACCTTGAACGAGAACCTCATTAATGGGATGAATCGAGACGCGAGGCTGACTCGGACTCACAGCTGTCCATGTCGTTGCGCGAAGGATAAGTTTAGTGGAAGTTACTCGGGAATACTAGCTGACTTCGAGGTAAGTGGGTAGCGCGTGGCGATGCTTCTTGACTTGACGATATAAGCGAGGGAATTGTGGATGTACGATTATTCCAATCTTTGGGTTACACTTGTAGGCTTCTCGATGATGAGACTTGACGAGATAAGCGAGGGGATTGGGATGTAAGATTATTCCAATCCTTGGGTTACACTTGCGGGCTTCTCGATGATGAGACTTGACCAAGAGGTGAATCTTTTCTCGAGTGGAACTTCACATTGGTATTCCTCAATGGTGAGGGATATCTCTGTTTTTATTCGAAAAACTGAGATAGGGGGGTTTCTCTGAACGAGATTGGCATGAGAATGATTCTCTATACCGATGGTCTACTCTTCAATGTGACCAAAAGGAACAGCCTCGGGAAGAAAAATCCCGCTCGGTTCCACTTCTTCTTGATTCCCTATTTTACTCAGGGACTGCCCTTCTTTTCTCGATCGCTACCTCGATTTTCCTTTTCTTTTCTCCAGATCGAACTATATATACCTCGATTATCCCCTGGGGGAAGGGGGAGAGGAGATTAGGGCCCACCTTTTTGTCTCTCTCCTAGGGCAGCACTTTTCAACATTGTGACCCTTAGTCCTTCTGGTTTACGTCGAAGTGAAATTTCGTCTATTTGGCGAAAATAGACCTAAACAATAGGAGGGGACAGTGAGCCTGTTCATAGATTTTTATTCTAAAGGCTATCCCATCCCCCTTTGTTTATAAAAGCGGACTACGAAATCTGCTGATGGTAATCTTTCTTTGCGAGTGATATCAAGGATTGTTTGGCCAGCGGGGCAAAGGGGAGGAGGGTGGGGGGGATAAAGTATCGGACCATATGGAACGTAACTGTTGACTCTGTGTAACCAAACTAGCGTCTGTTTGTCCTCGCGATATTGATTTTCTCACAAAGCACATAGCCTTTACTGAAAAATATCGGGATGGAAATGAGGGGAAAAAAAGTCGTTTCGTAAGTGATGCGAAAGGTTGAACTGGGGTAAAATAAATTCAAGAAGTGGGTGAAGTCTGCCGATTCAACTATATATGCTAGTTTTGTGGTCGCTTAGAAAATAGGCACGGGAAGCCATTCGCAGATGGAGAATATATAGAAGGATCATCCATTAAGATATCAAATTGTGCAGAAAATCAGAAATATGTATGCCTCTCTCTGCGAAGACTGTCAAAGAAAGAACCATCAAAATGGCAGAAAACGTCACCAGACAGCAAATAAAACACATATCAATTTAGTTGTAGTGTACTGAATCGCCTGTGATGAGTCCAAAGATAATATTCAACAAATAGCATTGTTTTGCCGATATGTGAACTCTGCTGGACCACGGGAAGAAATGATCGTGTTGATACCACGAAAAGGCCAAACAAGAGCGCAAAAAGGCTTTGTGGCTTTACTGAAAAAGTCGCTGGGTAGAACGCTGCTGACATTTCACCGCTTCCTGCATCAAGAGGCATTGTGTGCTTAAACCTTTCCTCAGTAATATACATAAGTAATGAATGTTGCTATTCAAATTGCCAACACAATAATGGCGAAAGGTTTAAAACACCGTCAGTTCCATTTGTTACGCGATGAGGTGGAAAGTATGCATTCTGATCTCCTGCTGCACAAAAAATGTCCAGTGGCTGTCCAAAAGAGAGGTGTTGAAACGATTTGCCACGTGTCTGGAAGAGGTGAAAACTTTCCTGGGCAGCGTAGAGCTCACCTTTCCTGAGCTGGAACAGCCAGAGTGGCTGGGAAAGCTACACTCTATAGTAGATATGACAGCGAACCTAAATATTCCGAACATAACTCTTCAGGAGAAAGGAAGCACAGCTCTGCAAATGCTTGAGGAGGTTTTGGCATTTGAGCGCAAGTTGACAGTGTTTGCCAGAGATTTACAGCGAGGTACACTATCTCATTTCCCCTCTTTGAGAGACTTCAAAAAATCTCACAAAATGATCAGTTCATAGCATTTGCAGTCTGCAATCACAACAATGCAAACATCGTTTGGGAAACGATTCTGTGAGTTCAGAGAAGAAAAGAATACATTATCTTTACCTGTCACTTCCCTGACCGTCGATCCGTCCCTACTGAATGTGACGGCATTAGCAAGTGTGAGACAACCAGATCTAGAAATGGAACTGGCCGACATAGCCGACAAAGATATGTGGGTGTCGAAGTTCCAGCGATTGAGAACTGAGCTTGAAGATGTTGCCCGTCAGAAGGCTATGATTGCTCACAATTACAAATGGAGTGAGATTGAAAACCTTCCCAAACCGGACCAACTTGGTTTTGAAACATAGGATGCCATCCCTGACACTTAGGCCAATATTAAATAATATGCACTTGGAGTTCTGTCAAAATTCGGATCTATATATGTATGTGAGTAGGTCTTCTCCACCATGAACTACATAAAAAAAAACATAGCTCAGGCTTCACAGGCAACAGCTTGGAATCTTGCGTGAAGATGAGGTGACGTCTTATAGCCCTGATGTGCAGACACTGTGCCCTAAAGTTTAAGAGCAAAAGTCACATTAACCAGGTAAAGTAAATATTTGAATTGGCTATTATTTTACAAATATATATTTTACATTGTTCAGTGAAGTAGTCCTTTGTTTATTCAGGTTGACAGCTGAGTGCAAGATGACGGCACACAGAAGCAGAAGGCAGTTTTGGTTTGTTGCAGGTAGATCATTTAATTTAGGCTTTTTATTTCGTGAATACGAAGAGACTCAAATAGACACTAAATAATTTATTTGTAAAAGTGTTCAACCCAGCTTTTTTTTTCGAGTTCCACTGTTTTTGTATACATAAATAAAATTTCGTTTTCTCTGTAGCAGTTTTTTGATTTCATAAATGCAACACATTATTGTTTTTTATATATAGCATGCAGGTAAAAATCGATATATGCAGTGTTATCTTCATTTATATGTAAAAATGAATTTGTGGCTCTCATTGTGTTCTTTTCAATGGGAAACGGGTCCAAATGGCTCTGAGTGTTGAAGGTTGAAGACCCCTGATCTAAACCATGATAATAGCACGCAAATACGTGTCCACTACTTTCATAGCGAGTCATTAATGTATTTTGAACCAGCATTTGTGTTATATTCCATGCATTCTACTACAAGCAAAAATCATTTTATACTATTAAAGATAATAATGCAATGGAATTTTATCCTTCGCAGGTGACTTCGGGAATTTTGTCAAGGGAACTTTCATATCTGTGTACCGTGAGAAGAGCTGTTTATTACCATCAGTCAACTGTCGTGTGTTAACCACGTGTCACTTTCCTATTAAGCGCTCACATCCAAGCATTTTTCTCATATTCATCTTAAGATCACTCACGAAAACACCAGAGAAACCAAGTTTCGAATCTACTTTAGTTCAAGCTTCATGTTCTGAGGAGGATTTGTCTATTTCGATCAACGAAAGTAAGAATTATGGAGTGTTTATTTTTTCCTGTTGCCATTCCATGTCGGTTTTAAGCGGGGCGATAATATAGTCTCGTGCTCGTTTTTACAAATATCACGTTGGGTTTTCCTGTGTGCAACTCTCTGTAGCCTCCGGGGGTTTTAATTGCCTGACTCTACATTTTGGTACTAATGGGTTCTAAGTCTTGATTCATTGTGTTCTTTCTCCTGTGTAACGTGAGGAGGTTGCAAGCGGGTGGTTTATAACCGAGTCCTTTGGGGACTCACGATGGCTGAGTCAACTAGGCCTAGCGTATATTAGTTCCAGCGACGCGCCCTCCGTTCTTTATTTTTCATCGCTCCGCATTTAAAAAAAAAAAAGATTTGCTGGTGAATAAATCAATCCCGAACAGTAGCAGGTTCAGTCTCCCCCTCCGTTAATTTTTCGTTCTAAATTATTGAGTTACTACCAGCTCCTCCCCCCCCTTTATGTATCATCAGTCTATTAATAGCCACTCCCAACCACTGATCACGGTTCAGCGCTCGAGTGGGTCACGTTATTCGTCTTCAGGGTCTTGTTATGTATACAGTTGTTCAGTTTGCAATTTATTTCACCTATCATCAGGTGTTTTTTCTTGCAGTGTCCCCTACCCATTTCCCTTTGATAAATTGTATTCTCCTTGCTATATGTCCTCATTGTGTTCTGGTCCATGTCATCATTGTGTTCTGGGTCCATGCAGGCTAATGTTTTAAGTCGCGTGCGAGTCTAGTCGCGGGTGACACTATATCTCACTATGTCGGTGGTCGTTCGGTCTCCGGTTAGTTTTTTTTGCAATAACATTGTAACTATTTGGCTGATCATAACGAAATTTGAAACCCTTATGTTGTTTTACACTTTCTTTCGAATGATATAATTGCCAAGGTCCTCCAAAGTTTAGCCCGAGAATTATTTTGTTTTGGCAAAGCCTACCGACTAGTATAGTGGTTAGCGCGCTTGCCCGGCAATCGCTGGGTCGGCAGTTCGAATCTCCGTCCGGATTCTTATTAAGCTGACACTATTTACTAGGGAGGTTACCACCATGACTGGGCATCACGGTGGGGAGTTGGGGGTTGCCCTGGCTGACGTCCGCCTGAGAAGTAACATACGAGGGGTGGTCAATAAGTTTTGCAATTCGGATATAAGGAAACGAGATATGAGGAAAAGTGTTTTATTATTTTCCAATATAACTACCCTCGACTTCAATGCACTTGCGCCACTTGTCCCTGAGGCTTCGAATTCCCGACAACCAGAAATCTCCCGACTGCTGTTCAATCCACTCCTGGACGGCGAGCTGGACATCTTCATCGTCCCCAAACCGGCGTCCACGCAGTGCAGCCTTGAGCTGGCGGAATAAAAAGTAGTCGCTAGGGGCCAGATCTGGACTGTAGGGGGAATGGTTGAGCTCGAATCCGCACTCGCGCAGGGCAGCTTGTGCAACTCTGGCCTTGTGGACTTTGACGACTTTGAAGTCTATCATGGGGCGTCAGGTTTCTAGGGACCCAACGGGAAGAGACCTTGGTCATGGCCAAATTGTCGTGGATCATGTTGATAACACTTCCATGTGATATTCCAAGTTCTCGCTCGATTTCTTCGACCTTCATCCATCGATTTTCGAGGATCCTCCTCTCCACACGGGCCACATTGTCCTCGTTGGTCACGTCTGACGGGCGTCCTGGACGGGGGTCATCTTAAAGGGACTCACGACCATGGCGGAACTCCCTATTCCAGCGATCACTGGTTGCATAGGAAGGGACGGTGTCGGTGTACACTGCAACCATGCGTTCATGGATCTCTTTTGCATTGTTGCCTTCCTTCGTCAAAAATCTGATCACTACGCGGTGCTCAACCTTCTCCATTGTTTAGAAATTTGTGACTGATGATCTGCGATCAGCTACTGCTTCTTAAATAGACGAGGCAGGAGCGTGCGGCTGCAGGGTCCTGACTCGTCATAACTTGTCCTAACACACCAACAAACAGCCATCCCTTTCCTCTGTTTTGCCCTACCAATTCGCAAAACTTATTGACCACCCCTCGTAGCTTGATAAGAGGACTGAAACCAGCAAACTTTAAACATTCTAACTATTCGACCGATTCTAACGAAATTTAAAACCCTCATGTTGTTTTACATTCTCTTTCGAATAATATAATTGTCAAGGTCTTCCCAAGGTTAGTCCGAGGATTATTTTTTTTGACAATAACATCATAACTAGCCGGCCAATTCTAACGAAAATTGTAACCCTTATGTTGTGTTACATTCTCCCTCGAATGATATAATTGCCAAAGTCCTCCCAAGTTTAGCCGGGGAATTATTTGGTAATAACATCATAACTATTTGGCCGATTCTAACAAAATTCGAAATCCTTATGTTGTTTTACATTCTCTTTCGAATGATATAATTGTCAATGTCTTCCCAAGTTAAGCCGGGGAATTATCCGGCAATAACATCATAACTATTCGGCCAATTCTAAAGAAATTTGAAACTCTTATGTTGTTTTACATTCTCTTTCTTCTCTTTCGAATGATATAGTTGTCAAAGTCCTCCCAAGGTTACTCCGGGAATTATTGAGTCTTGTAGGTCGTAAGGTAATAAATCAGAATAGGTGGGATCACGCGACCTTTGGTCAGGAGATCTTGTTTCGTCGCAGGCGACTCTACATCTCACTATGTAGGTCGGTTAGTCCCTGTTTTGCCTTTTTATTTGTTTTGGTAATAACATTGTAAATATTCTGCCCATTCTAACGGAATTTGAAGCCCTTATGTTTTTTTTTTATATTCTCTTTCGAATGATATAATAGCCAAAGTCCTCCCAAGGTTAGCCGGTAATTTATTTGGCAATAATTTCATAACTATTCGGCTGATTCTAACGAAATTTAAACACTTATGTTGTTTTACATTCTCTTTCGAGTGATATAATTGACAAGGTCATCCCTTTGTTAGTCAAGGACTTTGGCAAGTATATCATTCCCAATAGAATTTAAAACAACATAAGGGTTTTAAATTTCGTTAGAATCGGTCAAATAGTAATGATGTTATTGCTAAATAATTCCCAGGCTAAACTTGGGAGGACTGTGGCAATTATATCATTCGAAGGAAAATGTAAAACAACATAAGGGTTTCAAATTTCTTCAGAATGGGCCGAATAGTTATGATGTTATTGCCAAATAATTCCCCGGCTAACCTTGGGAGCACCTTAGCAATTATATAATTCGAAAGAGAATGTAAAACGACATGGGGGTTTCAAATTTCATTAGAATTAGCCTAATCATTATGATGTTTTTTCCAAAACAATATAATTCCCTGGCTAACCTTGATAGTACCTTGACAATCATATCATTCAAAATAAAATGTAAAACAACATAAGGGTTTCAAATTTCGTTAGAATCGCCAAATAGATACAATGTTATTACCAAAAAAAAGAGGTAAAACGGGGACCGACCGACATAGTGAGATATAGAGTCGCCCGCGGCTAAAAACACAGCCTTGCATTATTATAAACCGTTGTGAGAGATGGGATATCCTGCTTCACTCTTTATTTTATTTGCATTATTATTGCTAACAAGGCAAAACTAATTGGCGATGTTGCCTTTCTCTGTATATAAAAGTATGTCATTGTTAACTGCGGCGAAGCAAGCAGGTATATAGGCCATGCAAATCTCGTGTTGTGTTCATCTTCTGTCCGCCGAAATAAGATGCACATATGAGAAAGAAGGGTAGCAGGTTGAATCCCCCCCCCCCCTCCTCCAATGATGTTAGGAATTAGTCCCCTGAAATTATGTTCATCAATGTATTTTCCTTGATCCTTTCGGAGTTATCCCATTATTTTACTACGGGCAGAACATTTCTCCTTTTCCGTGTGTCGTGAGTGGACTGGAAAGAGGAATACATGAATTAAATAGGGTACTTACAATTTTATAAATGTTCTCCTTGTACACTTTAACACTATGTAAAAACCAACCTGTTGATATAGCACGTTAGGTGCGAGTGGAAATGTGCGTTTTTGAAAGGACACTATCAAGTAAGTGTTGCCAGATTATGAGAAGTGTATAAGTTTAAGGTGATATTATCGTGACAAATATGAGATTTTATGTTTGTGGAGATTACACGATGCTTTAAAAGGGGATGTAATCCTCTACAAATCCATTCTTTCTTGGGTTCGCCTTGACTGGATATTATGTTTTTTGGTGTTCCTCATTCTAATTCCACCAAAAGTTTTGTAGAGTGCCGAATGTCTCCTTGTTTCGACTACAACACAGCTCAATTGTCTCTTGTTCATGTGTTTCTACCAAAATTCAATTGATATACCAATTACCCTCTTTTCTTTTATTACAAATCAGTGAATAATTTATAAATACAAATCATTGTATTCTTTTCAGATAATGATCCTAGGGGAAGAAAAAGTCGTCTCGAAGTGGCTGCCCTGTCTTCTGGGCGCATTGCTATCCGTATTATCTATCTCTGGCCAACCAGTCCCTCGGAATAAGCTGATTTATATCCTACTGGACGGGTAAGTAATAGTTATTTTGGGGTTTTAGCGATTATCTGGCGACTGCCTACAAGTGCATATGTCGCCATAATTTATTTCACGCGTAACACTAAGTTACATTAAAATAAAAATAGGTCAAAACCCAAATAAACAAAAACTGCAAGACAAAGAGCGAAACAAGAGAGAAACAAAGCAAAAGCAAGAATACGGAAGCACGTTCCGGTATCGGGGATTGGCCCGCCTCTCCCGGCGCAAGATCGTGCGACCAACACCAAAGAAAGTCAAATAAAACTGAGGCCTCTAAAAAGTTAGATAGTCCACAATTCTGTGTACACGAACCAGTTCCGAGTACACGGGACAAGCGGTAGCGACCGATCAAATTACGGTGCGTCCAGCGAGTGTGTCCAATTCGGATACGACAGAAAGCAATCTGAAGCCGTCGCGGCATTGAGAGGAGGAGGGGTCCATGAGAACAGTCGCGGCACAAATCCATGCAATTTGAAGTTTCCCTATACCGTCTCCCATCTCCTTTGCCAGTCAGCCTGGAAAGCTTCCCTTATTCCTGACATGTAATAGGTGTGAGGAAGAGCGAAACGCTGGTCTGGTAGCCCAGTCCCCACGGACTCTTGGGCGTCCTAATGGATGCGCTTATTCTTCACAATTCACAAATACCCTGGGACCCAACAGAGGATAATCTCAACATCCACTCTGCTCGCGGCATCCGTGGCGTCACTGATACCCCAAACCAGAAGGTGTAGATATTCCAAAATTCCGAGAGCACTTAGAGCGCTTTGTGAGTCGCTAAAGATCACAATCCGGTCTAGCAACCAGATACGTAGCATTATATCCCAAACTATGCCGTGGATTACAACCATCCCGGCCGTGAAGATAGAAGCAGCCCCTGGTAGAGCCAAGAAGACTTCAAGGAGGGAGAAAATGGCGTGGAAGCCGACCCCCTCTTAGGACTTAGAGCCATCCGTGGACACTGGTGCAGTTACAGCGTAACACTAAGGGTGTTCCAAAAAGGTCCAATGCAATACTCCCAGTGCTGTGGGAACTTTGGAAGCAGATGCGTGGTGACAAATAGTCAAAGATGCTACTTCCAGGGTGGCGCCCTGAGCAGAATCAGAGCAGCTGCATGCCCGAGAGTAAAACACCGAGCTCCCGAAGGAGTTTCCTGGACTAGCGTCTTTCGGTCGCACAGTCACCACCGAGATCGGCGGCAGATGCAGTGAGAACTGTTGGTGACTGAGGGAGGCACCAAGCTCCTGCGAACAGGCGAATAAAGCACTGTGCACGGCGCAGAGTGAGTGCTATCTCCCCATCATCGATAAGCTCTCAATGGGGCACGTGGGGAAGGCACAGATCGCCAAGCGTAGACCTGTGTGATGAATCGAGTTCATCTTTCGCAATACAAGCTCGGCTGCGGATGCATTAAACTTACATCCGTAGTCTAGTTAAGCACCTCTAGTGCTGAACGTCACGGAACGAATAATGTCCATGGCGTGAGTACAAGAGACCTTAAGGGTGCAAATATGAGCCTCCCAGGAGAGGCGTCGGTCGAATACAAGACCAAGGAAACGATGTGAATCCACAACTTCCATAGGGCGAACCCCACTTAGAAACAAGTCTGGTTTCGGGTGGAGCTGTGAATGGCGGAAAAAGTGCACCACCTTAGTCTTGGCAATGGAAAATCAAAGCCTGTGGGCTTCATCATAGCGAGAGACGCAGTTCAATGTCTGTTGGAGTCGACGCTCCAGAGTTGGCTTCTGGGCCGCGCCAAAAGAGATCGAAAGGTCGCCCACATATAGTGTAGCGAGAACATCTTCCGCCAACACCGAGATGATACCTTTGATGCTCAGGCCAAAGAGTGTGACACTGAGGATACATCCCTGTGGTACACTATCTTCCTGCTCCATTGGGCCAGAGGGGGCTCTCCCAACTCGTACGCGGAATCGACGATCTCGCAAAAATTCAGAGATAAAGATTGGAAGGCATCCCTCGCCCCCAACGTGTGGAGAGTTTCTATGGTACCATATCACCATGTGGTATAATAGGCCTTCTACAGATTAAAAAAAAACAGTGTATTATTGCTGTCTACGAAGGGAGGCCTCGTGGACGGCATTTTCCAGCCGGAGCATAGCACCTGACGTGGAAAGGAAATTGCGGAAGCCACACTGAGCGGAAGAAACGTGGCCTCCGCTAGGCAGAATACGGGCTAATCTAACCTTTAGCAAATTTTCCTTCAACTAGCACGCGCATGAGGTTAGAGAAATTGGGAGGAAACCGGCCGGAGTAGAGCGGAACGGAACTCACTAAATGTAAACCTGTCGTGAAAGGGTTCTCCGCCTCCGGAGGTAAAATCTAGGTGGCGGCCTTCTGCGACATCACGACGCGCATTGAATGCTGGCGGAGCGCAGCATCCCGGTTAGAGAATGCGGAGAAAGCGGTCCCGAAGGACTCCGCCAAGGATGCATGGTCCGAGATTGCGGTCCCATTCTGCGGAGAACGGAAGGGGGGTCCTGAAAGAACTTGCCCCGATTCCTTTTGACTCGCTTCTACACCTCTGTTAGAGGGTTCTTTCCAGTTAAGTGAAGACACGTATGGCCGCCAGGAAGATCGGCAGGTGTGCTTCGAAACATACCAGAACCTAGCCCTAGCTCGACACGAAATTTGACGACAGTGAAGTCGTTTGGGCGGCGGTTATAGCGCATGTAAGCATAACGCTTTTTTTAGGGCCGTATCACACTCGGCTGACCACCACTGAAGTGGTCGGCGTCAAAAACAACCAGACGTTCTAGGAATAGTCGTTGGGCCCGCGGTGATGAGGTTGCCGGAGAAGAACTCAACGGCCTCTTTCACCGACCTAAACTCTTTGACTGAAACAGAGAAATCAGTCATTTCCTGAAATGCGGACCAAAGCGCCCGCACCTCACCACTGCTGGGGCCCTCAGGCGGCAGCTGTCGAGAAAACGATATTTGAATAGGAAAGTGGTAGGTAGCATGGAAGTCGTTGACTACACCCAAACCAAAATCAGACTGTGTATCCCAAGAGCACAAAGATTGATCAAGAGAGGAAAATGAAGCGGTTCTCGGGCAATGATGCGTAAACTCATCCACATTTAAGACATCTATCCTCGGCTATCGAGCAGATCGGCCAAGACCTGACCCCTGGGATTGATCGAGTAGTCTCCTCAAAGAGGGCATCTACCGTATAAAATTCCCGAACAAGAGAAAGGGCCTCGACAACCGTGCCCCGACCTGGCGGAATTCCCCCGCATCGAAGTCGGCTGCCAATTGGCATGCCCGCAGAAATAAGAGTATACCTCCTTCCAGGTGCAGCTGCACTTCTACTGACTGCAATTAGGTATTTAAAGCAAAGAGAAGAACGAAGACATCGTGTCTGGTGTAAATGGCGCATCGTCCTGCCCGGTCCCCATCCCGTGGTGGTGGGGTCGTAAAACCCTTATTACCCGGGAGGGTATGCAGGGGGCACGCGCCCAGCATGGTCTCCTGAAAAAAGATAGCTAAGGGAAAACGGGAGGATAAGAGCCACCGCAGTTCCTCCCAGTTGGCCTGGAGTCCGCGGCAATTCCATTGAAGGAATGTGTTCTCCAGGCCGAGTTCGGATGAGATGCGGGGGCCCTCTTCGAAGAGAAGACCATCACGGAAATGGCCGTAGGCTTCCCGGAGGAAGAATTCCTGGTGCTGTTGGCCGAACAATGCGTTGAAGGTGCTGTCACTTTCGAGGACTTATCGGGAGAGTTGTGCTCGCCTTGCGAGTCTTTTCCTTCCTCCGCCTCGAAACCTTAGGCAGGTGGGAGTCGCTCATTTGGAGGATCCACCACCTTCGAATCACACAGCCTAGCACTCGTTGTGGGCGTAGGAGCCTAAGCTCCTTTGGTGCTGTTCTTCTGTCGGGGGACAGCTTAAGAAACCCCGAAAGACAGCCTCATGACCACCTTTACGAGTGTTGCCTCCCGTGAGCCTAACGCCTCGGTGGAGGTGCGTGGCCATTTCTCTTTACGGGAAACGGTCACGCTTGGAGGAAAGGGGGCTGGTTTTAGCCGCGGCGGGGTGTGAATGTGTGAATTCTTTGTGTCGCCAGCTCTACCAGGGCAGCTCCCGGTGTGGTTAGAACCCACAGAATGGTTCCGAAAGGACGCGGAAACGACTGCGCTTCTAGACCTGGAGGGGCCAGGAGCAGCGCCGGGCGTGCCAGGACCAAGTCATAACCTCGTAAAATGAGAGACGATCCGTTCCGTAGCCTGAACGGCCAGGATTTCCTTCTCCAGGAGATACAGACCACAATGCCTCAAAGAAGCAGGGTCCGGCTCTCCGCACTTAACACACTTAGCCATACCCGATTTGGACTTAGCGTGTATGGCCTTGGAGCAACTTACACATACTTCGGGTAATCCCGAATTGGCTGATCTACAGGAGCAATTCGTATGGTCGAAGCGGTGGCAGTAGTAGCACCTCTGCGGCAGTGGCACGAAAGCCTTAACGCAGTAGTTATTCCAACCGGCACGCACCAGCCCAGGGAGCCTATCACGGTCGAAGGTGACGAAGAGTGTAGGAGTGGGTCTCGAGGCCCCTCCCTGTTTTCTCATCACACGTTCGACCTTGACCTCTTTTGGTCGGCCAGGCCTAAGGTGATGTCATTTATGGAGTAGTCTACGAGTTCCCTCTCATAAACTACTCCTTTCACGAGGTTCATTTTAGAGTGCGGCGTCACATTCACTGGTGAGCAATTAAGTGTCCGAAGTGCACTAATCGTGGCTACCTCAGCGAGGTCCGACATATTCGCAAAAAGCTCCCATCCAAGAAAATGGTCACCTTCAGCTCTCTACCAAACAAGCTAGCTAATACTCTCCTCTGTTGGATCATATGCCCCTTGCCCAACATATTACCATCAGCGTGGCGGATAACTAAAAAGCGTTTGAAGCTAACCGACTCAATGAAAGGCCCCAACATAATCGAGGCTCCTCTCAGCACACTTGTCACTTTGGTTTTAGTCTTGGTCCCACAATCCAAGGGCGCCTCGATGCCAAACGTACCTATCTTGGCCTGGTCGCTTGCCGAAACGGTATCTAGCCCGTCCGTCCCTCTGTTACCACGGAGGTAGAGGAACCCTTAGTCCTCTTTGTCTTCCTCTTACTTTGCTTTTTAAGAGATAAGGGTGGTGAATTAACCGTCTTCTCCCCACCGCCAGAAGGACCCCCTATTCCGGACGGTCCGGTCTCAGTAAGATCCTTCTCCGAGATGAAGAATGTATTTGCTGTCAAAGGGGCATCAGACTTGGGGTGAGGTTGTTCTTCTCCATCTGAGTCGTCGGGGGAGCGAGCCACGCGAAGAGTAGCTTACACATGGGTAGATCTTTGTTCGGTACTTAGCAGCCAGACAAGGTTCGCCCCCATGGATGATCCGGCTATACGCGGTTGGGTCGCCTCTGAAAACATGTCCATCTTAGGGAGGGGCTTCCATGTGGCGGCTATCCACCCTGAGGCATTACGGCTTCCAATCGAGGACTCTGTCTATTCGTGTTTGGTCGACCCCCGAAGCCTTAAAATGAAGGACGTTAGGGGGCACGGACCGAGCGCCCCTGCTCTTCCTTGCCCACATAAAGAGGTTGGTCCTATAGAGCCGCTCCCACCCAGACCGTTCGATTTTAGGCAGCCTGTCTGCTCTCTTGTCAGTCAGCGCCAAAGATGGCAAGGGGAAAGTCCCTTTGCCGCATACAGATGGTAAGAGGGGAACTCCATACTATAAGAAAGTAGAAAAAGGAACTCATGGAAAGTAGATACGATGACCTACCTCCCTACGAGTTTGGAAGTTAAGAGAACATTCCAGAATGTGATCATTTACACAATAATCGGACCCTGTCCAGCGTTGATGGGCTTTGCCAACCTAGCCTGCCATTCAGGCTAAAGTGTTCCGGATCTTTAACTATAAAGGATGGTGCTGGCGTAGCCCCCTTATATGTGTACTGAAGGAAGATGAGCAGAGTCTACGGTACAACACACCCCGCACTCCAACATATATTGCGAAGGTGGACCCGATCCACAACACCTGTGTCCGCCTGGTCACCGATGCCTCCCTCACGTACCCCATTGATAGACTACTTGTCGATGCTGGGGAGATATCACTCGTTCTGCGCCGTACACAGCCCATTACGCCCCTGTTAGGATGAGCCCGATGGCTCCCTCAGCTGCAAACAGCTCTCATTACATTCGCAGCTGACCTCGACGGTGCCTATGCCACCGAGAAACACCAGTTATACCCTAAACCCTCGCTTTGGGTTTAGGGTTAGGAAACTCCTTCGAGACCTCAGTGTAGTTCTTGGGCCGGTGGTGCCTCTTGTTCTGCCCATGACCCAGGACAATTTGTCCACGCTTTTGCTCCCAAAGTCTACACAGTGCCGGGAGTGTTGCGTTCGGCCTTTAAGGAGCACACTTCGTGTCATGCTGGGTCCGTGCCACTGTACATGGGTGGCTCTAAGTCCCGGAATGGGGGTGTCGTGGTATGACATTATATTACATCAATACCATATTATATCTATGGGGAAGGGACCGATAACTTACAAGCGAACCGACGAAGGGACGGAACACCACTAATTTAGACGGGCTGAGTAGCGTGAGAGAGTGCAACGAGGTCAGGTAAATTATGGATACGGGCAAAGCTCAATGTTATTTAAAGAGGCATGAAAAAAATATAATTTTATTTACACAAAAATAACGAGAGAATTGATGGGTAAAATTACCTCAGAGAATTAAAAGACAAAATCACATCAGTAAACGAAGGGGGAAATTGTAGTTATAAATCAGACTATGAAGTTAGAACTTAAGGTATTACAGGAGGAGACTATTCAAATGGGGGGGGGAGATTATCTCAATCGGGTTACTGAAGGGGGGAGGGGGTTGGCTTATGGATGTCTTCTGCACGTGGGGTGAGGCCGCTTGGAATTTCTGAGCGGGAACTTGAAGTGATGACGGTTCTCCAAAAACAGGGGGGGGGGGGGTCGGTAACTTCCGGTCCAGGGGAGAGTATTTCGGCCACCCGAAATAAGGTGCGAACGAAGGAGGGCTTCGACAGGAGTTGGTGAGAGAAGTCCGGAAAATCACTCGGTGGCGATCGTTAAATGGAATTACCTCACTGGCTTGGACTAATTCTAAATACACAAAATAGTTCAGCTGTCACTTTGCTTTGTTGTTAGCACCTGACTTGGAACTATGGGAATCTTCTGGGGTCCGGGTGACACTTCTCAACTCTGTGTCTCTTCATGGGAGTCGAGCGCTATTTATGTCCGAGGCTCTCCTCGGGATTAAACGGCGGTAAGCGTGAAACAGCTCTACTCTCGAATGGCCTCGAATCTTCTTGTAGAGGCTATTCTGCCCGTGTAAAAGTGAATCGTGGTGGACACGGTTCGAGGCTACTGCTTGTGGAAGGAGGGGGGGGGGGTAGGCTTACCAATTTAGGCCTAACCGGGCCTCTTCGGCAGCGCATGGAAGTTCCGTTCTGCTCAAGAGAATCACAGGTGGGGGGGGGGGTCGGCTTCCACGCCGTATCCCATATGTTTGAAGTAACGGGGCTCTATCAGGCTCTGCGTCTATCTTCACGGCCGAGCTGTTTGCAATTTTCCGTCGGTACGGGAGATAACTTTTCGTGTCAGGTTTGGAGACATGATTGTGATCTTTAGCGACTCACGAAGCATTAGAATCTCTACACATCCTTGTACACGCTATTCGTGACGCCAGGTTGACCTCGAGATTATCTTCTGGGTTCCTGGACATGTGAGAACTGCGGGTAATGAGCGCGCCGATGAGGGCCCCAAAGAGTCCACGAGGACTAGACGACCAGATCAGCCTTTCGCTCTCCCTCACATAGACTGCATGGTAGGAATCAGGGCAGCCTTCTGGACTGCCTGGAAAAAAAGATGGGAGAGGGCCGGGGGAAAATTAAAGTTGAGTGCCATTGCACTGCAACTGTTACCATGGACCTACCATCCAATGCCGCGACTCATTCAGTTATCTTAGAATAGGGCACACTCGCGGGACGCACCGCCATTTGATGGAGCGCTCGCTTACGCCTTATTGTAACGACTGCGTTGTCCCCCAGACTGTTCGGCACTTTTTGGTTGAATGTCCCAGTCTGGATGGTCTTCGCGCACGTTACCTGTCCCCGTACCTGGATGAGCGGGGTCGCTACCGCTTCTCCCTTGTACTCGGGACGGGTTCGTGAACACAGATTTGTGGACTATACGACTTTTTGGAGTTGACTGGCCTCCTCCACTTTATTTGACTTTTTTTTGTTGTTTTTATAGGTCGCATGTTCCTGCGCTGGGAGGACGTGGCCTTTTTGTTTTGTTTTCTTATTTGTTTAGCCTTTGTCCTTTTTCATCGTTATTTACCTATTGTTATTTGTTTTTTTAAATATAGCCTAGTAGCAGACTGAGTTGTGTACGGTGACCTATGCCCAAGTAGGCAGTCACCAGATAGGCTCCCAAAATTAGAAAAAAAAAAGACCTAAGGAGGGGGCCGGTCAGTTGTTACGTCCCGTTTAGTTTTAGGCAGTAATGAGGGAGCTGGGGCTAAGACCATCTTTCAAATACAAACTTTTCGTAGTGCTTCGAAAAATCAAGGTTCAAGCCGCCAGAATTCACACACTTGGCCTTGAAACAGCCTTGGAGCAGTTCACACATATCTGCGGTTAACCCTATTTTATACGCAGTAAGTTTTGTTTACATGGTATAAGCGGTTACAGTGGTAACACCTCCGCATAAACAGCACAAATGCCTTCACGCGGGAGCGATACCAGCCAGCGAGCATCGACTCCTAAGTCTATCAAGGTCGCAAATAACGAATATCGTCCAATGCATCGAGAGATCCCTCCGTCATTCTACAACATTCCCTTCGGGTTTGTTTTTTTTTTTTCAAATGAACAGTTTACAAGTACTCTGACATACGAGTAAACTACAATTTTTCACAAAGTTCAAAGTAAAGTATGAGGTCAGCCACGCAGGTGTGCCATTTAGTGTTCGGAGCTTACTCATTTTAGCACTCTGCCCATGATTACCGAGAAACTCTTATAAGCCCTTGCGCTGACAGAGACTATGTCCATCGGATAACTTTGTTCCGACGACAGCATGGATTACTAAAAAACATTTCAAGCCGGCGGGCTCAATAAGTGGCCCTGAGGTCTTCGGGGCTCAGCTTGAACTTGGGGCGCCTTTGTTAATTCATGGTGTCAGGAACCGCTTCCGATATCTGACCAAAGGACATCGCGTACATCCGGCGGGCCGGCGCCTCGACCACCTGTGGCAAGAACGTCACTAGTTGAGGGTTGAAGGATGGTGCAAGATCTTGTTGGCGGCTCAACAAAATGACCCCCCTCCCCTTTCAGAGTATCTCCTCTGGCTCCCAACTCTATTCAATAGCCGTTGAGCTTCCTCTTTTGAATCCTATTATTTCGCCTTTGGAAGGGCCTCTGAGGAAACAGATTAGAGAGTCGCTTGAGGTGACATAGGAGAGGGTGAAACACCCTCCCCGTCAAGAGAGTTTTGTAGGGCTTTCCTGTGATAGAGTAGTCGAGATGAAGGGACTCTGGAGTGGCTTCAAAAAATATTTGTTTAAAAGGGGAGCCAGTTTACCCTGAGAGCTAGGAGAGAGGCTACGCCCTCACAGTTATAAGATGGGTGGTTAAAATATTCACTCTCGTGTTGGTTGTGGAAACCATTTTTCAACACGGGCCCCAACCGTTTCAACACCTGAACAGATTGCCGGCTCTAGAGTGCGCGCATGTGTCGGTCGAACCGGCTTGGTACCACTCGGGACCACTTCTTCCTCCCGACGTCCAAATATTCCGGAAATTAGGCCAGGTAGTTAAGCCGCCCCCGTCCCAGTCGGGGTCACCTCTCCCGCTCATTCACCAAATGTTTGATGCCCCCTCCCCCTCCAACTGGGGTTTGGCATAATAAAAGAGAAAAATGAAGGGTGTAGAAGGCAAAACGGTAGGAAGAATACAAGCATGTTTACCCCCTCCCCCTCCGCCTCCCCAACCCAGCCAAGAGGCGAAGCTCTATCTCTCGGTTCAACTAGAAATGAATGGACGAAAAACTGGTCGTCGACTTGCCTGGATAATTTGCCGTCGGCGAAGAATGTTAGATGAGAACAGGTTGTTAAAATGGGAATATATAGAGTGACTATAGCCTAGGTAGTAGCAATATAGTTTGATACTGCCCGGGGCACTGGGTCAAGGAAAGCTTGCCACTCTTACAAGTACCAGGCAGCTCCTAGGGGGGCAAAAGACGGGGGGATAAATGATTTCTCCCCTTTCCAAATGGACTTGTTTTCGTTAGGGAACCAAGGTCAATTGTAGGGAAATCACGCGCTCTCTTTCTTCCTAGTGGGTAGAATCGTCTCCCTTTTTTTGCTAACTAGGGCCTTGTCTCTTTCTCACATTTTTTAGTTTCCGTTATTCTCACACTTGGGTGTTTTTTACTTTCCAGCCTAGATACTCAAGTTTGTTTTCTCATTTTGATTAAAATGGTTTCTTCGTAAATACTTTGTAATGGTTTTCGTTTGAGGGGATTCTGCTGTAGAGAAGTATACCAACACTACCTTAGTGTCAGGCGCGGGTCGTCGAAACCCAATAAATGTAATAATTCCAAGGCGTTCTCCGTTGGATTAGTTCGGGTACTCTCCAAGCTCGATTTAGGTGCCTTAAACTTTCTTTTTTCCCTATTTCTATTTACTATTCTATTCTCTCTTCTATTATACTTTCTCTCCCCGCTATTAACATATACCAATATCTAAATAACTTAACTTATGGTATTGCACTTCACTGACTCCTTTGGTGTAGGGTTGGGGGGAAAGGTGGCCTTCCCAGGCCGAATATGCAGCCGAAATAATGGGAGTCAAGGTAATATTTCTCTAGTAACACTTTTAATATCAGAAAAAATATATATTACCTCAAATTATCATGATGAATCCGCAATTTCGTTCTCCTCGGTCGTGGGAATTGGATTGTCAGGTGGTGATGTAAATAAACAATTTGACTTCGCTCTAAGTAAATTGGCAGAATTGTTTAGATCGATATGGTCCATTTACAGGAATGTAAACAAATTTTTGTATTTTTGAATACGCGTAGATATCCATATAATTATAACATTATGGCTACGGAAATTCGGTTTGTTTATTTAATATATAAAATATGCGTAGGCTAGGCGGTGCATAGCGCCTAGTCTACTCCAACCGTCAGCCATCATCAATTTGTCTTTATTCATTTCTATCACTGAAGATTATGTTTGTTTTTCTCGAATGACTGTCATTTATGTTTGGTATTCTTGAATAAATGGTATTTATCGGACAAAACTTTGTATACAATCATTCATTCGCCCACAATCAGGAAATCTCACCGTTGAGCGAAGGGTTAGGACAAGTGTGGCAGTAAGATAACTTCGGTCACTGCCAGGACCTACAGCTTCAAGTGAGATTCGAATTAAAGTGGGATTCGAACCACTGGACGTTGCAGCCGCCAAAGTATAGTATACACGAATCGGTATGATCAACCGGCGACTAACCGAACCCGATGTAGTTTAACTTCGCTTATATTGGAAGCGGTGGTTACACTCGGAAAACCGAAGCACTTAGTTGCCTGTATCTATCAATAATAATAATAATAATTTTTTATGTGGCTTTCTTAAAGGCCATGGGTTTTCACAGAACAGCTTTCTAACAACTAAGAAAAGGCTTGAGACCAGAAAAGGGTCTTCAATGCACGCTTGAAAACACCGAGAGGGGAAGGAGCGGATGGATCGGGCAGAACATTCCACATCCTAGGAGCAGCTATCGATCCAGTGCTATTTTTTTCTTTATTCTATCTAAACCCTCTGGCGACCATCTACGAGGCCACAGAAGCTAAAAAAAGGGAAATACATATCTGGTCAATTTTAAAAAGTTCAATAGTAAGAACAATGAGTTAAAAACAACAATAACAAAACCAATAGAAAAGGAATCAAGAACCACGCTCAAGGGTATCAGGGAAGGCAACGACTCCCGCAAGAACCCCAAGCCCTAAAAAAACAAAAACAGAAGCAAAGTATGGAAGAGGCCCAACCTAAAATCTTATCTCACCACAACATGAAGTGGAAGAGCATCCCCACAACCCTCCCGAGCATTAGAACCAGCATTAACGACCTTAACAAACAAATAAACACATCCAATAACAAAACAATAAACAAACTAATAAAAATATAATAAAAACCAATAAACACACCTATTGACAATAAACGGCTAGTCACAAACCAATAAACAAACTAATAAAAATCCAATAAAAAACCAATAAACTATAAACAAACAACAAAATAACATACACACATGCTCAAGAGGAAGCCTACCTCACTCAATGACCTATATGAGACCGACAATTTAAAATACTGGAAGAGGATCTGGCTTTCACGCACCAGGCCTCAGCACATGAGAGAAGAGGTAGGGACTCGGCTCCTTACGGTACCATGACAGGTACCACAAATGAAGTTCTTCCAGAGTAGAACAATCAACCAAAATAAGGCAACAGTCTAGGGGAACAAGCAATCTTCGCAGAAAGGATAAGGGATAACACTCTATTCGATGGGCCTGTGCCCCATAAACTGTGTAAAGAAGAACGAAACGCCACGCCGGTTTTTCAGTCTATACAGACTGCCTGAGCTCCTCCTCAACGCGCTCGTCTCTAGCAATCCCTACATGTCCAGAGACCTGGCAGAAGTCAATCTCGACGTCCTCCAGAATCGCAGGATCCATGATCTCACGAATACTGCGAATTAGGTGATGTGGCGATCCCAATGCCGCAAGGGCACTGAGTGCGCATTGTAAGTCGCTGTAGATTGCGAAACGATCTAGAAAGAGAGAAGTGCGCATTGTATCTCGAAGCGAGTTACCACTCGCTTCGAGATACAATGCGTATCCCAAAGAGCCCCGCGACCTTCAGACAACTGAGATATATGGAATCCAACTTCCCATTAGGACTTGGAGCCTTTCATTACACGGGTAAGGCTCCGGTGGGACGAAATGCATGTCCGAAGAAATACCAAAGGATTACTCCCGGTGCTTTGGAAGCCTTGAGAATTCAGACGTAACGACAAACATTTGAAGCTAGTATCCTCCAGGGTGGCGTCTTGGGCACAACCATCGGCGAAACCGGCTCGTGAATTACATTGAGCTCTCGAAGGAGTTTCCTTTTCCTCGAATCCGAAAGGCGTAGTGTTGATTAGAATCCCGGAAGCGTATACATCGTCGAAATGTGCCGCGAACGAAATCATAAAGGAGATGCCAAACTATCGCGTACAAGCGCGCATTGCACTGTGTAGGCCGTAAGTAAGTTGCATGTCCCCAGCGTCGAAGGGAGGAACACTGTAGGAGGCAGGGTGAAGGCACCAATCATATACCGGAGATTGACGTGGTGGATCGGCATAACGAGAGAGGAGGTTCAGAGCTCTTTGGAGCTTGCGCCTCAAGTAGACATCTGAGTCGCACCAAACAATAGAAAGGTTGCCTACGTACACTGCAGCAAGGACTTTTGGCAGTAAAGAGAATAAAGCTGATACACTTACCATATATGCCATTGCGCCGCGACTGCTCCCTTGGATTTCCCTCCCCTCCATGCCGCGACGGCTTCAGGTTTCTTTCTGTCGTCTCCGAATTAGACACACGCGCGGGACGCCCCGCCATTTCATGGAGCGCTCACCTGCGCCTCATTATGACGATTGCGTTCTCCCCCAGACTGTTCGGCACCTTCTTGTTGAATATCCCAGTCTGAGTGATCTTCACGCACGTTACCTGTCCCGGTAACGGAACGAGTGAGGTCGCTACCACTTGTCCCTTGTACTAGGGACTGGTTCGTGCACAGAGACTTGTGGATATATTCTTTTTTGTAGAAGGCTGGCCGCCTCCACTTTATTTAACACTGAAGTTTGTTTGTAGGCTGCTTGTTCCTGCACCGGGGGGAGGCGGGCCTGCCCCTGACGCCGGCGCGAGCTTCCTTTTTGTTGTATTTTTGCTTTGTTTTCTTTTTTGTTGTTTGTTTAGCATTTGTACTATTTATCGTTGTTATTTACATATTGTTATATGTTCCTCTTTAATATAGCCTAATAGTAGGCTCTTTTGTGTGTACGACGACTTCTGCCCTAGTAGACATTCGCCAGATGGGCTCCTAAAATTTAAAAAAATAAAACAACTTTCCCTATAGCCGCTTTCTTCTTGCCCAACGGGCTCGGATTAGGCTTGTCACACTCGTAAGCGGCATTGACTATCCCTTTAAAAAATAATGGTAGACTTTCTATTTGCCCCATGAAATGTAGAGTATTCATTATGCGCTATTGCAGTGTGGGACATAAGGACTTCTTCAAATCGATAAATAGCGTATCAAAATACTGCCTGCCTGGAAAAGACTCGGAGATTACACTTTCTAGCCGAATCAGAGCATCCGACATAGAGTAAAAAATACAGAAGCTGCTCTGCGGAAAAGAAATAAATTAACCTAACATTTACCAATTTTTCCATTAACTTACTTACCCAAGATGTTAGGGAAATTGGGAAAACCACGCCCGAATAGACGGAACTCTCCTTGGCTTGTGAAAAATAAAGACGTTAGCCATTCGGCAGAAATCGGCGAAGATACATCCTTCGAAAAAAACCCACCAAAATACCATGCCTCGCTCACCCAGTTTGTCGACCCAAGCCGTACTGGATATCTGCCGGACCAAAAGTGGCCCTAGCGCAAAAAGTAATAACGCAAACAACTCGCTCTTCAAAAACAAGACGTTGAAGGGTTTGCACCTTTGAAGGCGACGTCTACTCGGCGGCCTTCAGCAAATGAGCGTCGTGCTAGTAATGCTGACGGATCAGTACCCCTCCTGAAAAATATAGAGAAAGCGGTTGCGATGGACTTCGATAGAAACAGGATCCGATGTGGTGGTTCCGTCTTCCTATTGGAAGGGAAGAGTCCTGGCTCATTTTACTCGGAATATTTTGGACACGCTTCCACAGCTCTTCAAGAGGAATCCTCTAATTGAGGAAAGACAGTTATGCCATGAAGGATAACGAACGTGCATCGAAACGAAAAGAAATCGGGTCTTCACCAAATTAAAATTATAGTATGAAATCGCTCGGACGGTCTCTATAACGCTTTTTACTGATGGTCGCTCACCAAGGAAGTGGACGGCGTAAAAAATTCCATACTTTCGAAGAATAGAAGCCAAACCCACGGTGATGAGGACTTTGGATAATAACTCAATGGCCTCATCTAGCAACTTAAACTCTTAGAGAGTGATCTCCTCGAAAGTGGACTATCATGGACGATCCAAGCACCACCGACGTAGCCTCTCGATCGTCAGCAGCCCAGAAAAAGATATTTAACTCGAAATGCGCATCAAGAGATCACAGGAACAGTTCAAGATAAGAGCATAAAGGGGTTATAGGACAGATTTACGTGATGATTTTCCATAATGACACAAATCTCCAGGCCTTCAATCAGCTCGGCTAGGATCCGGCCCCTGCGGTTGTTCATACATTGCCAGAGCAAGGTTCAAACCCATCTTGCTGCTAGCCAGGTAGGGGTGACGCCCAGGAGAAGTAGAGTCCGCATGAGAACTCAATATTATTGGGGGAGCTACTGTACTTGTCGCCCTGTATGAATGGAAGTGACAGGAGGGGAGGAATGGAGAGGCATAGAAGCTACCTGATCACGCAAGCCGCAACTAAACTACCTCAGCCTCGTTAAACGAAATTCAGGCTGCAGCTTGGAAGGCAATGGCTTCCACCTTGGATATATCTGAATCGCTATGTTCAGCCTTGCAGGAAACAACTTTGTCGTGTATGTCCCTAGAACAGGTAAAAAATTGGGTTAGCCCATTTTCCCAGGTCAAGACCTGGAGGGGAGCATAGAGGAATCCTCCTGATCTCGACATGATCATGGTGGTGACCTAGCCACAGATGGCAGGATCTTTCATGGGAGTGACCTCAAAGGTGGCAGTGATAAACCAACGTGGTGATAGCTCGAATGCCTTCATGCTGTAGAAATACCATCCAGTACGCACCGACTCAAGGAGGCTGTCCTGGTCAAGCGTGATGAAGAATGGTGGGGTGTGTTTAAAAACCTGGCTATACTTCTTCGACACTCACTCAATCCTGACTACCCCTGGTTAGCCATCTCTTTAGTATTGTACTCAAGGGCGTTGTCTACCAGTTCCATCGCATAAATTCCATTTTATAAAGTTCAATGTAGAATGTGGGGTCACTAGCACGGATGTGCCAATGAATATACAAAATTATTCAGCTTGGTATTCCGGAGGGGATTAGATACGTTAACCAGAAAGGTTTCGTCTGAGAAACTATTAAGCCTTGACTCACCCCTAAGAAACGAATCTAAACTCTGACGCTGATATGCCGGGCGGGAAACCTTGCGCAAATGACTAAGAATCGGTTGAAGCCTGCGGGCTCGAACACGTCCAGCAGTCTTAATGAGGAGCCTCGGCCTCCACGAGACTCTGCTCACTCTTTTTGACTTCTTTATAGGTCGGGAGGACGCGTTTTGACCCTTTTCTCTCCCATCTACTTGGGAGTCTTGAAACCTGAGGGAACAACCTCGGCCATGTCCCTCGCCGAATTGGCGAGGAACACGCAAGTCTTTTGAGCTTCCGCGGAAGAAGGAGAACCCTTACTCTTTTTCAAATGGCTTTTTGGTGAGGGGGCGGGGCTTTCACCCTTTACTCCCACACCCTACCCAAGAAAATATTAGTCTGAACGTACCCACCACGACCTGGTCCTATGTCGAAAGGATGAAGGACTTGCCTGTCTTATTAGTCCCCCTGGAAGGAAGGAAGAACCTATCGTATATATGTTTTTTTTTTGTATCCTAAGGACCTCGGGTCCCTTGGGATGTCATTTCTAAGGAGTTGGGTCGAACTCATATATCCCCACTCTCCTGACCCCTTTCGACAAGGGCGCTGCTCACGATCCTCGGGTGAGGATGCAGTAGTCTTATTCTTAGGGGGGGAGCTTCAAAGGGTCATTCCCCATCGAGTTCTCCTGGATTCTTCCTGCAACCTCCCAGGACAAAGGATCTGACACATGTGTTAGATCCAAATACCCCGGGTCTCAGTGGCCCGGGACTGAAAGGGTGCAAAGAGGGAACCAGTGCACCGTCTTGGGAAGGATCAAAACCTGTTGTCGTGATATTGTTGTTGTTGCTTTAGAGCGCCAGTCTGATCCTATTAATTATGAAAGACAACAATACTTCAATATTGGCTGAGTGTTACAACGTTTAATCCGTTTTAAGGAGAGAGCCCGTTAAACATGTAAAGGATCCATTGAAACACCAGAATTATCCAAAAATAAATATATATTTTAAATTTATCAATTAACTACAAAAAAAAATAAAATATTTATAATCACCTAATAAGTTTAACGGAGCTAACCATACTTGAAACCGGGCCTATTTCAGAAGCTATTAATTCATGTCCAAATTGAAATAGGCTCCAAATAAACAAACCAATTGCCGATTAGGTTTTTTTTTAGAGTGACACTTTTAGATTGACATTAAACTTCAAATTAAATTTCACTCTTCTAACTGTAAATATGACGGGCTCGCTAACAATTGTTTCTACTTCAGTTAATTTGAGTACCGTAATAAACTCATACTAAAGCAATACGAATATATATGGTCATTCTAACTTACAGGAAAGAAAGGATCAGGGATTGCCGGATGTCACTAGATAGCTTTTCTCGCGCTTTGTTGTGTTGGAGCGGCCGAGTGTAGATTTTCCTTGAGATAAGAGGGGGGGTAGGGGTATCCGATGTCTAATTCTTCGGTTCTACGTAAAAACGCGGAGGGACGAGTTGTACTCTTTGGCTCAAGGAGTGCTCTTCTGGGTGCTCTTGAAGCCTCTTTGTATCCTAGTCTTCTTCGAGGGGTAGCCCACTGGATTTGGGGGTATACAAGGAGCTTTTGAATTTTCTGGAAAACTTGGATCTTCCTCGGGTATGGTTTCTTCTTCTCTTTTCGGTATTAAGATCGCAATTTGAGAGTCACTCGAGAGTGACTGGTTCTTCTATTAGACTCTATCGTCTCTTCTATTATCTATTATCTTCTTACTAAGCCTGTGTAGGATACTTCGGTCTGGCACCGATACAAAACGTAACGTTCTAAGTTATTTCGAAATTTGGGCGAGGGACCGATCTCCTCGAACTGGTCCTCTATCTTCTCTCACCAAATAATGTTTTCTCTTTCCTTTAGGGGCTTATTTATAGCCTGGCGACCGCCCCATCTAAGGGTAAGGGGCGTGGCCGCAGATGGGAGAGCGAGGGGTGAGGCCGCAGAGGGGAGAGCGAGGGGTGAAGCCGCAGAGGGAAGAGCGAGGGGGGAGGAGGGTGGCACCACGGTACCCAAGTTGGCTTGTTAATTAGAGGGACCACCAACCGTCACCATCCTTGGTGTTCCTTTTGACTGGCACCGCTTTTTGGGTCGATTTAACCACGAGCCTCGGGATCTCGTAGGTAATTGGACCCTTTGAGCGCTGCGTAATGGCCCTTGGTGGTCACCATGGCACAGCGGCTCGCTCCCAACTACCTAGGCGGCGAGGAGATAAAAAAGGGTAGGCCGTTTGACTGTTATTCCGCCGGCTAACGTTCCCACGACTCTCCTCATGTGGCTCGATTCTCTAGCTTTCTCCGCAGGGGGAGGGGGGAGGGAATTCAACGTATACGTCCGCCTGGCCCTCCGGGAGGCTTTATGTTGTCATTCCTCTACACCTGTGTCAGGTTCCATCAGGTTCTGCCACAAAATAATCCCCCCCCCCAGCCGGGAACTAGATATGCTCCAGCCTCCCTTCAGGGGCGGAAGAACTTTCTCCTACTATTCGGAAGCGTGGGGAGGGGCCCTTGAGACAGCATAAAGGGGAGGGGGCTCCTGAGACAGCAAAAAAGGGAGGGACCCCTGAGACAGCGTAAAGGGGACGGGCCCCTGACACAGCATAAGTGGGAGGGGCCCCTGAGACAGCGTGAGGGGGAGGGGCCCCTAAGACAGCATAAAAGGGGAGGGACCCCTGAGACAGCGTAACGGGAAGGGGTCATCCCCGTGCTAAAGAATGAGCTACTTGAAGGTGGCACCGAAGAAAAGGGATTGGTAACGGGGAAATCCATTACCACAAGAGATCGGAAACGGGGAAGTTCTTTGCCACAAGAGATAGGTAACGGATAAATCATTTACCACAGGTTATTTGTAAAGGAAAAAGCTTTTGCCAGAGGTGGGCGCCGCTACCAAATTTTTTAAACCGCTATTCCGTTACCTTGGCTAGCTGAAACCACTACCGCTACTAGCGCTACCTTTTCAAAATCGCGAAACTGCTACCCGCTACTCCGCAAAACAGCTTTCCACTGGTTTTTAATCAATTTCAAGGAAAACTACTGCATATTACATCCCAAATTAGAAGTTTTATTGTAAAGAAACGTAAAATAGGTATTGGTAGCGGTTTTGATTTTTTAAGTCCGCTACTCCGCTACCTTTTGCTTATATAAACTGCTTCCGCTACCATTTAAAGAGTACGCAAGTAGCGGAGTAGCAGAATAATGTAGCGGACCACCCAACTCTGGCTTTTACCACATGATATTGGCGACGGGGAAATCCTTTACCACAATAGATCGGGAATGGGGCAATCCTTTACAATGGGAGATTGGTAACAGGGAAATTATTTGCCACGAGATATCGGTAACGGATAAATCATTTACCACAAGATATTTGTAACGGGGAAAGCTTTTACCACAGGATATAGGCAACGGGGAAATCGTTTACCACAAGAGATCGGGAATGGGGCAATCATTTACCACAGGAGATTGGTAACGGGGAAATTATTTGCCACGAGAGATTGGTAACGGGGAAATCCTTTACCACAATAGATCGGTAACGGATAAATCATTTACCACAGGATATCGGCAACGGGGAAATCCTTTACCACAATGGATCGGGAACAGGTCAATCATTTACCACAATATATCTGGAACGGGGCAGTCCTTTAGCACAATTGATTGGTAACGGATAAATCCTTTACCACGGAATATCGATAACGGGGAAATCCTTTACCACGTGAGATTGGTAACGGGGAAATCCTTTACCACACTAGATCTTTAAAAGGGAAATTCTTTTAGCACAAAACATCCATAATGAGTAAATCCTTTACCACAGGAGACCGGAAACGGGGTATTCCTTTGCCACAAACGATGGTTGAAGTGAAAACTTTCCCATAGTCTTGGATTTATCTGGTCAATATCCGTTGTATCCGTAAGGGATTCTGTTGTAATTTCAGCCTGGGGCAGGGGGAGCCATATTAACCGGGTGGCAAACGTTAAACGCCCTTCCAGGGAGCCCGATCCGGAGTGGGGGTATGAGGGGATCGGTTGTAGCGGCTTGGCGCCACCAGGGGTCGCCTCTCACCCGTGGGTCAAACGTTTCTCGGCGAGTTAAAAATTACCATTCCCAACCTGAGCCAAGGAAGGGTGAGTGACTCCACCCTCTCACAGCCCCCACTAAAGATGAATGGACGATGGCCAGTCGGCGATTAGCCTGCAAAATTAGCCGCCGACTCAAAAAGATAGAGAATGCCCAAAATGGGTAAAGTGGGGTTGTTTAGAAGGAGTACAACCCAAGTAGTCTCAATCTTGTGGACTGAAGGGTGCGCAGCTCCTTCGGCTACTAAGTCGAACAGTCTACACGGGGCAGGTCCCTGGGGGGGGATGGTCTGATGGAATGGGTGTTTAGTAATACGACTTTTAAAAGATCCTGACCTAAACCTTCGCCCTCCCCCCCTCCTTCCCTTGTTGTACTCATTTTCCCTGTGGCTGACTCGGGGGTCCTGCCCTCCGAGGATGGCTCTGGGGCAGGATCATTTCCCCACCGGTATCTTTGCCTCCTGAATGCGACTCTCATTTCTCCACCGAGGGTCGTCCTTAATCCCTGAGTTCGGCTTTCACTCAAACCTGTAGCCGATGTATGTGTGCGCGCGCGCGTGTGTGTGTGTGTGTGTGAGAGAGAGAGAGAGAGAGAGAGAGAGAGAGAGAGAGAGAGAGAGAGAGAGAGAAAGATAAAGTGAGAAAGAGATAAAACAAGAGAGAAAGAAAGAGAAGGAGATGTATATAAGGAGATGTATTTACCATATAATTTTATAAGGTAAATTCCTATATTATGGCGTTGTTGTTAATACGCAATGTTTTATGATACCTATAATTATAATATATACATTGTAACATACATATATATTCTTTTGTTGTAGGATTTTTAATTTTGTGGGCGGTTGACTAATCTTATTTGCATAAAAATAGTAAAAGTGGGTGGTGGGTGAGAAAAGGTTGAGGGGCACTGGACTCTAATCTAAAACAATTGCATCCAGATTTCGTCATGATTACGTGGCAGCTCAGTCATCCGAGCTTCTCCCTGGCTTCTCAAGATTTCTAAGAGAGGGAGTTCAAGCTGAATATATGAGTCCGATCTACCCATCCATCTCCTACCCCGACTGGACGACTCTTGTTACTGGATTATGGGCCGAATCCCACGGCATTGTAGGCAATTATATATACGACGATGGGGATAAATTTTCTCTTTACAACTCTGAAGAAACTGGACAAGCCAAAGTAAGTTTGCAGGGCTCGTTCTATAAATAGATAGGCCTATGGAAGAAAATTGATTGACAAAAATAAAGTTTTAATCCAGGTACGGAACGTTCTGAGCCAGACAAAGATAGATTTGCTACTCAACTTGGTTTTACCGCAATTTGATTCTCTTATAATTACTAATACGATCCTATTCCATGGGTATTTTAAGAAGCATTCAAAGAAAATGCCTATAAATATTACAGCTTCATTGTTGTTACTTTAGTAAAGCCATACACGTCTAGATATCGTTATTCAGCATTTAAACAAACCTGTCTCTAACTTGCGGCTCTCTACATATGCTAGCCACCAACTAGCTCTTGTCTCTTGATTGGGGAAAGGGGGCTCCTAAGGGTAAGGGATTATTTGCTCGCTCCGTTATTGATCCTTAAGTCACTATGCAATATAATAAAATTTCAAAATACTATTGGTTCTCTACTGCCTCGTAGTGCAGCTTTGTCACAAACTAGGCCCAGGAACACAACTTTCCGTCTTAGATCACAAGGTATAACTCAACAGTTCTACCCCGACACAATTCCTTCCCTCGTCTTTCGCTATATCTACACCAAACCCATCCCCTTTCTCTGCCATAATATTCTTATCCACCCCTGCCCCTACCTCGTCCTTTCTACTCTCCCAGCAGATGTCACACTATGACCATCCCCACCCCCTCATTTTCCGCCCTTCTGGCAGCTCTTAGCGAGGGCACAAGTGCGTCACACTGCGATAAGCTGTCTTAATCTGAGCACCCCCTACAGTTCCACTCAATATTCCCAAACAACTCTGGCACGAACTCCAGTTTTGTCTTTTATAAGGAGTTTGGCGACCTTAGACCGACCACTTCATCATTGTCAGCCTACGTGGTACTGCCGATTCCAAGCGTTCTACCAGTTAGACTGGTATTTATCTCTAGTCCTGTTTTACTATTAGCCTTTGCTTCCTCTTCTTCCTTCAATAATTTGTTGCGCCCTTTCCTTAATCCACTATTTTTCTTCTTCATTGAGTGATCAGATAATCGGTCATTTATCCCAGATCTGTTTTAATTCATCCACGAAGCCTTTAAATGCGAGAGACTGGATACTCCCTACCTCTTGATGCGTTGTTGCTCTTTTAGTGGTGGACGGCTGAACCAATTTGGACAACAGCGACGAAAGCAAACCTAAAGACTGGTGTCATCCTGTGGTCACGGTGCGACGTCCCGTTCGACGGCATCGTGCCTTACTATTGCGAGCACTTCGAGAAGAAAGAAGGACCCGAGATCTTCAAGACCAATATTGATAAAGCCCTTAAGATGCTCCAACAAGGCTACGATTTCATACAGGTGATTAACACAATACTTAGAATTTGGTAGGGGTTTTAACACAGATCGGCACTCTTAATTACCCCTTTCCCCGCAGGGAGATACCCTGTGTAGCTTAATACACTTAGCACCTGGGGAAGCTGCAGGTCCTCACGGCCAGAGTGCAAATTAGGGAAGCCCCTGTGACTGGGTTGACAAGAACTCTCTGATGGAGCCTGGGAAAGTTGTTGGTGTACTTCACCCTCTCACTCTCATCGCTTTTTTAAATTTATTTTTTAATATTTGTATTATTATTATTATTATTATTATTATTATTATTATTATTATTATTATTATTATTATTATTGTATTATTATTATTTATATTATTAGTAATTTTATTTTATTTTTCGTTATTTTTATTATTTATTTACTTAAGTATTATTATTTATTATTATTAGTTATTATTACGGCTACCCCCTCAGCGTTTTGTCTACCCGCACTTGGTACCAAGAGGAACTGTTCCCACCTGGACAGAGTTCGGTCTGGTAGCCATGGTGCCTTGGTGGAGTGCATGCCATCTTTGGATCACCTAGCACCAGGATATGATAATAGTAGGTAATCATCCACTCTACTCGTTAGTGGACCCGCCTATCTCTACTTCTCGCTATTGCATATCCACCTACCATCTTTCAAACTTGTTCTTCTATCGACAGAGGTCCTGGGGGCCCGGCGCACTATCGTCCTCTTGTGGGTCGATAGTCATGTGGCAAATGTATATCGTAAAGTCCCTACCTGCTTCGAGGGTCTAAAGCTCGCTGGCTAAGGTAACTATTAGGTATGGGGTATATTGGTCCGTCGACTCTCCTCACTTTCTTTCGGTACACATAGAATGTGGGTACCTCAACACCATCCTTTATGGTCAAAGCTCAAGAACAATTTCGCCTGAATGGCGGGCGGAGTTATCAAGGCCCATTTAGCCCCAACCCGTGGGCCAAGTATGGGTAAATGATCTCATTCTGGAATTTTGCGATCCTTGGAGACTTTTCTCTTAGCATGGAGATGCGCCTCCAAGCGCGCCCTCGCCCTACCTGGTGGTGGGCTCCCTTCTTACCATCCCTGTGCAGCAAAGGGGCTTCCCCTTTGCCATCTTTGGAGCCACCATCAAACAGCTCCACCTCCCAAAAGCAGGGTTCGCTTGGAAGTGGTGGATTCGCAAAGTTTCCTACATCTTTTTTTGACTGACGTCTCTCCTCGGAAGCTCATATTTCAGAGCCTTAGAGTCTCTTGTACCCGCAACATGCATGGGCATTTTCGCTCCGTGAGGTTCGGCACCTGGTGTGCCTTGCTTTTCCACCGATCCTTTGTTCGTTCGAAGTTTGACTAAGTTTGATCCACCACACCGGCCTCTGTCTGGCGACCAGTACCTTCCGCACGTTCCCCATTGCGATCTTCCTTTTCGATGCTGGAGAGATGCGAATCGCTCTGTGCCGTGCACAGTGTACTATTCGCCTGTACGCGCAAGCCATGCACCTCCTTCAGTCGCGAACTGTTCCCGCTGCATCCCCAGCTGATCTTGACGGTGCCTATGCCGCCGAGAGAAGTCAATCATACCCTAAGATTTTTGCGTTTAGGGCTAAGAAACTCTTTTGAGAGCTCTGAGTTTTATTCTCAGGCCGGTGGCGCTTCTAAGGGTACCACCTTTGACTATTTTCAGACGCCTCCTCTTCCAAAACTTCCACAGTGTCGGGAGTATTGCATCGGCCTTTTTGGAACACACTACGTCACGCTGGATCCGTACCAGTGTACAGGAGGGATGGGGGGAGGCGGCTTCCCTTTGTTTGAAGTCAGGAGCTCTACCAGGCGTTGTTGTCCTCACGGCTTAGCTGGTTGCAATACACTGTTCGGTACGGGAGATAACGCGTCGTGCTCTTAGTGTATTGAAATCTTTACACACCATCGTTCACGGTATCCATGACACTACGTTTGCACGCGGATGTCGAGATTATCATCTGTTAGGTTCCTGGACATGTGTGAATTGGGTGGAATGAGGCTAAGGGCACCAAAGAGTTCACGAGGCCTGGGTGACTAGACCAGCGTTTCGCTCTTCCTCACAGGAATCAGGATAGCCCTCCGGGGTGCTTGGCAAAGAAAATGGGAGGCGTCCGAGGGAAAATTAAAGTTGCGCCGCGACTGTTCCCATGAATCTACTCCCTAATGCCTTTACTCCTTCACGTCGCTTTATCTTGTCTTCGAATTGGGCGCCCTCGCGGAACGCCTACCATTTGAAGGTTCGCTCCCCTGCACTTTCTTGCGACCACTGCGTTGTTCCTCAGACTGCTCGGCGCATTATTTTTGAATGTCCCAATCTGGGTGATCTTCGCGCCAGTTAACTTTCCCATTACAGGGACGAGCGGGGTTGCAACGGCTTGTCCCTTGTACTCGGGACGGGTTCGTGTATACAATGTTGTGGTTTATCTGACCTTTTGGAGGAGGCGGGTCTCGTCTATTTTATTTTACTCTCTTTGTTGTAGGTCACATGCTCCTGTGACGGCGGTAGGTAGGCCTCTCTCCTACACCGCAGCGTGCTTCAGTTTTCGTAACAGTAGTTGTTCAGTGTAGTATCATAGCCACCTTGGCCAAAGACTAAACCTGTCAGACGATAAAACAAGAATGGAAAATAAAATTTGATAAAATAAAACGATAAATTAGGCAACATTATAACCTGGGCTGTGTAGTCCACTACCCAAATCCAAGATATTGAAATATGTATTCGATTATACAGGGGCCCAGGAATAGTGACCCTCTATTCTAATCCGGCTTTATTGTTAGATGAGGGTCAGCACTAAGTTCTCTATATCCACAAAGTCTTAGAAACTTTCCTTGTTTGCTTCTATTTTCAGGTTTATAATGAGCATACAGATGGCGTTGGACATAAATATGGGCCTGATTCTGAAGAGCTGAAACAAGCAGTGCGGGACCTAGATAAAACAATTTATTACATGTTGGACCAACTTGATACAATAGGAATGAGAAACCAGGGTAGGGTTTGTTTTGTTTTAGTTTTTGCTACATTCTCTTAGTACATTTATCATCATCATCACCACTACCATATGTGTGTGTGTGTGCATAAATGACCTAGGATGTGTTATAAGAAACCTGAATAGGTTACGTGTTTACTTTCCAGTCAATATAATCATAGTAAGCGATCACGGGATGGCGTCTACCGGCCCTGATGCTGTTCAGAGAGTTGAGTTGGACGACTACTTGCTGATTGACCTAGTTGAAAACGTGGAAGATGCAGGAGCCTTTTCGAATATTAAGGTCAAAGATGGGTACACGGACCAGGTTTGTTCTTCCACAACGAAAAAGAGTTGCCATTAACCCTTTCATAATTTAAATATGTATCAAAAAAATATCTCGCCTTAAGTTATTAATATTTTTCTATAAATTAAGACACGATACACCCGCAAAAAGTGCTTGTGGGAAACTTAAAACTCAGGTTGTTTGAATATACTGTCTAAGCTCACTCTTAACCCAATGTGTGAGAATTATATGGTTTTGTTTGAAGTGTAACATATATGTTACGGAAGGGAGAATTATTAGTTGCGTCATGTTATATTATGACAACCGATTGGAAACACAATCCACCTCTGAGTACAGTTAATCCCCCGAGAGAGACAGGATTTTACTCCGGTCATCCTTGCAGCAGCTGTCATATGTTGTAGCGACGGCTTTGTTTGGATCTCATGTTATACTGTCTATCCCCAAATGGTCATCAAATAGTGTAAATCGGCATTGCAAACCGCATCAAGGCAATTCTTTGCTTTCACATCATTTTACAGTCGTTATGACGTCGTGCTTAATATTCACGGAAGTCTCCGAGATCGCCGGCTTCAAAGAGCACTTTATGAATTCCATATTTTGTATTCTTTCCAGGTCTACGAACACCTGAAATCCATCCCAGGAGTCGATGTGTACCGCCATGATTATATCCCAGACTCCCTGCACTTCAGAAATAATGAATATATTCACGAAATTATTCTTAAGGCCGACATTAGTAAGTCTTGCGTGTTATAGAGCATTGAATAGATCAGTTAATGTCTCCTAGCTAACTTTATAACAAGAAAAAAAATTAACGAGTGCATATCAGACTTGGATTGTCAGACTACACAACAGAAATGCCTTGTCGGGTCTGAGCATAGGCTGAAGTTACACTGGGCATCATTAGCCATTGCATGGGGAATCCAATCTACGGTCGATTTTTCGGACGCTGATACTTGTAGTGACCAGTGGTTCGGAACCGACGTTGTATTCTAGGTTCCCACTAGGGTGGACGTCCACACATCACATACGGGAACGGAGAGGGGAGGGGGGCGCCATTGATACCACCGCCGCAAACCCCAGCTAGGGCATGTTCCATTAGAAAGTTTAATTAATCATATAAACCAAGACATCTCGTCATGTCGACGGTTCACCCCACGAGTAATATTGCTCCAAGCAAATCCCTTTACACATTATGCCCTTGTACCTCTCATACAAGATTCACCCCCGCCTCCACCCATCCTCTGCCATTAACGCCATCACACATTTATCACTAACCCTCTTAGATATACAGGGTTACCCCACAAACGAGCCCTTTTTGATAGGCTTCCCTTCTTAATGTTTTGTCGAATTATGAAATGAAGCCTATCATCACGCGTCTTTGCAAACAACCTTTCTACACATTCACAATACCTCACTTTCACAAAACACTATGATGCAGCTTGATCTACACCCTCCAAACTTCCTTACTCATCCCCCGAACACCCATCATCCTCTCTATACACCCATTATCCCACCATAACTTTTATATTTACGCTCAGCAGACTTTCACACACTCCAACTACACATTCTCACATTTTACACGCTAAGATATATATTATTAGGTCACAGTTCTGTGTGGCGCAACTTAAAAGGCGAATAAATGTAGCTATTAACTTTCAGAGAATGATATACTCACATGGTCGTGTACGTACACGCATACGAGCATGTCTATACAATCTTAGAGAGTGGTCGCCTGAGCTCAAATTCGAGGTCCCGTATCCAATCTTGTTAGGCCTAATAATCCTTACAGTTGGTACTGGATGTAATTTTACTTACTAAGGATAATTATTACTGCAATTACTTTAACAGGATTTAATGGGAGGGAAGGAGGTGCGGGAGCAGTCCCCCCCCCTCTCCCATTCCTTCATTCGTATTCTTTCTTACAGAAAGAACTTGGTTCCACAGGCACTCCTTTGGCATGTGGCCTACGGCCTATTTGCTATTCTAAACTGCTTTTTTAATTCTCCTTTATAGATTCATTTTAACACCCTGAACACTTTTTTCAACATAGACACCCCGAAACCTTTTTTTAAGTTATTTCACCCCGTTTGATATATAGAAAAACCTTCGTCAGATTTCTTTTTTCATCTAAATTTGTTTCATATACGAAATGATAGTAAAAAAGCGCCAAAGCCTAATTTTAATGCATTTTTTGAACTTCACGATTTGTATGTTTTTTCATTCCAAATCATTCAATAATTATATTTATTTTTTCTGAACTCTTAGAAAGAACTTTGATAAAAACTTCAAATAGAAGGTTAACCAGACCTGTAGAGGATGTTTTTCGAGCTATAAATAAAATCTTAAGAAAGAACTTGATAAAAGCTTTAAAGATACCCAAATGATTCCCAAACTAAAGTTCAACCTGTTCAGAAAGGTTGCATTCCTAAAATATAGTGTTACCAAGCAATGGCTTCACTACTAAGATTAAAATTTAAAATTAAAAAAAAAGCAGCCATGATTAAATTTCTATACATTCTCTGAACTTCTCCAATTAGAATAATTTTAAAAAGGAACTCTAAACTAAATTTACCCCCTTTCAAAATATCACGTTGCTAAAATATAGTTATAGAAGAAGAAATATAAAAATAAATTTTCTGAACTTCACCATTTGTAATTCTTTGGGTTTTAAAAAAATTCATAAAATTTCGATACTTATATTTATTTCTGAACTTCACCATTTTGTTTTATGATATTATAAAAGAATTATTAGAAATTACTTTGATAAAAAAAACAACCAAACTAAGATGAAATTATTATTCAAATACTCAAAAAAATCCTTCTTAAATTATAGAGTTAGTGAAGTGATGATGAAATTTGTACTGGAAATCTTTTACATTTTCTTAGACCCAAACGCCTTGCTAGAGCCAGATAGGCAGTAGACTGCAGACCGAAGGTCTGCCTGTGAAGCGCAAGCTCCTCTTGCTACTTAAAGTAATATAATTACATTACAATTACTTCTTCAATTAGAACGGATCAAAATCAGATACGGGGCCAAGTTTTTTTTAATTCGGGCACCACTGTAGGATCCATGTGTATGTATGTGTGTGCACACGACCATTTGTGTATATCGGACTGAAAGTCTGCAGATACACTCATCAGATTGAAAGTCTGCGGATACCCTCATCAGACTGAACTTGCGCAGTTGATCCCACAATAGATAGGGTTCACGACCCGTCGTCTGCGGTCGCACTTTTCCTCTTACGACCTTCAGCAGACACCGCAGTGATATTATTCTGAATACCCGATCGCAAAGTTTACCGAACATAAAAGGCGAACATTTGTTTTAGATACCCTCATTATGGCATCACGGTCTTCTGTGCAAATGCCTCCCAGGGACGATTCTTACACGATGATGGGAGCTCACGGCTATGATCCACAAGAGAAGACAATGAGCGCCATCTTTTTCGCCTCTGGTCCGGGTAAGTGAGATAGAGCAAACGTTCCAAATATTCGCAGAGCGATGAGAAGCCCTCAGTGAGATATAGAGATTGGAATGGAACTTATAGGTCGGTAACAGAATGGTGGTAGGGAAACATTACGATTTTGAGGGTGTGGAAGGACTAAGAACAAGATGTTGAATGTATTTAATCGCACGAGTGTGAAGTATATGCTTTGGTATAGTTTAAATTGCAAAGATTATACTCAAACGGTAGCGAGTGTTTATTGCCTAGTTATGGGAGAACATTTTTCGTTTGTGATTCTCTTCTGATTCACAAATGATTCCATATGAATGTTGGTTGGTGCCGCTCTTCTTCTGGTGGCCTCATGGTTGATTTCAATATTTGTTCAGGAACGCCACCAAAAAAGACGTGGCAGACGCAAATAGTTAATTAAATGTTTATGAGGAGGGGGGAGCCTCTTATGCGTGGATGAGCTTTTGGAACCCACATGTTTTGAATTTTTGCGCGAGTGTGCTTTAGTCGGAACCGATTCCTTGTACATGTGGTCACTCATATTAATACAGGAAAAAATAATTTATAACTGACGAGTTCTGTCCATAAGTTAACATAATTTTAGCGAAAAAAATTCTTTCTCATTTTCAGATTAACTGATCTCACTGTGAATTCTTAAATTATAACATTCCAGACAGGATGAGTCCGTATAAACACCGTTCTTTTTCCTCATTTCCAGGGGAATTCTATGTTGTGTCTTTGCTGTACGAGCATTCTTCAGCTGAATGCCACTAAAACGAAGCATGATAATTTATCATGCTTCCATACAAATGTGCGGGGTTTACAAAATAAGATGAATGAACTAAGTGTGTTAGTTATAACAGTATATTTCGATATTATCGCCATCACTGAAACGTGGATCGAACACTGTGACAGAGATTTTAGAGTTTTAAACTACTTAATAAAGATAAAACAAGAAGAAACGATGTGGAAGTTTTATCTACATATATAAAAAAATGAACTAAACTTGAATAATGAAGAATATACATATAGTTATAACATAAATCTTATCGGTGGGAAAGAGAAATATTTCGTCCAAAAATCAGTCTCAGTTGTTTACAGACCGCCAAGACAACGGGAAGATGACGATAATATCCTATTCCAAAGGCTCTTGAAGATAGTTGGACAAAAAAAAACAGCAGTTCTAGGTGGCGAGTTTAATATTCCGAACGTAAATTTAGTTAATGAATTAGTAGACGCGAAAAACCCCGCCTCAGACTATAAATAACTTTCATCGCTAAAGAGTTGATGAACCGTTGAATGATCAAAACGTATTGAATTCGATTTTAACCAGCGATGGAAATTTACTAGAAAATGTAAAAGGTTGGCAAAAATAATGGGGAATAGTAATTATCACATAATTCGTTTTCCAAATTAATTATTAAAAGCTTATTTTCATTTAAATACAGAGTTTAAATTTTGTAAGTATTCCCGTTGCGTTATAAACCTAGATGGCATACTAGATATACACCAGTGCCTTGGATATAGAGTGATTAAATAATGTATATGGGAACATAACCGACGATATAAGGCAGGCGTGGATATATTTTTATTACTGTCTTGTAAAATGTAGCAAAAAGAGAGCTAAGAGGAATCATGAAAAGGAACTACTGTTCCTTTGGCATTGAAACATAACCCTAACTGATTTTATATATTTTTATAGTTGCGGTAATAATCTAAGCCCATCAGGAATTAGATCAGCCTCCTGATAATTCTGAATGTGCTAAGTGACGAGCCACCCCATACAGTGAAGACATAAAATGAACATTTTACAAAAGAGGACAGAAATATACGTACAATCCTAGACATATTTTTTTTTATAAGAACAATACTCTTTTGAATAGTCATATAACCGAATAAGAAATGTCTTAATATAAATACATTAAAATATCGAAAACTCTATGTCCCAATGAGGTCTCTAATTCACCCCAAAGATTTAGAAAGGGAAGTAGCGAAACCTCTTTGTAACATTTTTAACATATCAATTAATGAAGGAATTGTTAGAAGTTAGTTTTAAAGAAGCAAGTATGACTCTGATTTTAAAAAATAAAGGTATCAAAATTATTTCCTGAAGTTTTAGGCCGCTTTCTTTAACTTCTGTTCTTGGCAAGTTCTTAGAATCTATTATTGGATACCAAATCGTGGGACATTTGGAGTCCATAAGATTAAGGCATCAGAGCTCGTTTTTAGTAACTTGGAAACTTTTCACAAAATTATTTGACCCTTTGACCAGCATAAAGATATCGATATAGTATATCTCGATTTTAGGGAAGCGTTTGGTACTGCTCCGTATAAAGAACTTATAATAAAGTTAAAAGCGCGTGGCATAAGGGAAGAAGTACTTGCAGGGATTGAAAACTGGTTGGCCAACCGCAGGAAAATTCGTGGTAGATGGAATTAACTCAAGTTAATCATTGGACAGTAGCGGCGTCCCTCAAGGATCAATTATTGGTTCATTTTTGTTCATAATTTCTAGTAACGATCTTTACAGTAATTTAATATTCATAATTTCGACATATGCGGATAATGCAAATTTAGGAAATTAAGAAAAATATCCCAGTGCTGTTAGTAAAATTATAAAGTGACAGTAGTGGAATAGACTGAAAATAGCAGATAAATTTAAACGTTACCAAAATCTCAGGGAAGTGTACAACATGGGCGGATTTAATGCAAATACTTTTGCATTGAAAAAAAATCCATTTGGGTATATTAATTTCGAGCTACCTAAAAGTTTCAAAACAATGGGATGTAGCACCCTAAAGTGTCATCAGACTTTTGAGCTACATAATCAGGAGTTTTTTAAATAAATTCAACGATCTTATTCTGCCCTCATATAAAAGGTTTGTTAGACGTCCCTTGCATAGGCAGTCAATATGAGTCTCCTACTTTTCGAAAAGACGTCTTAACCTTAAAACGCGCCCGACGCAGAGAGCGAAATTAATGACTGAATTTGGAAATAAATCATATGAAGCCAAACAGAGAGAACTTAATTTGAATTCTGTGGAAAATCTCGGTTGAATAGTCGGGTCATCGAGGTTATTAAAATACATACTAAACGGTTTTGCTAAAGTATGATTTGTTATTTGAGTTAGATAACCCAGCGGCCACTAGAAATAACCGTTTCAAGCTTGATAACAAATGATTTAACGCTGTGATTGCACAGAACTTTTTCTCTTACAAAATTAATCAGATATGGAATACTTTATCCTCGCAGTCATTGAGAGCACTTCATTCAGCCAAGATGTTTAAGAATAAAATTGATAAACATTAACATAAAATTACTATAAAGAGTAATATTGCGTATAGCTGGTGTATAATATTTATCCACTTTTCAATTTACTCTGATCTCTCTCCCATTCCTTTCTTTGACCCGCCTTAAGTAGATCTTTGTGTCTTTGCCGGTTTATAAATCGGTAATCGACAAATTAGTGGCAATGGAGAGGTTGGTTAATTAAACACGCTCACTCTGTCTTTATTTACAAGGACTAGAGTTAGTATTCTTATTGTCTACCTTAAGTCAAGGACCTTGGAGCTTGCATGAATCGAGATGTTTTTTGGAGGTTGATGTAAAGGCTGGCACTGACAGCGGAGCGATGAATAGCAGTCAAGCGACAATCGTGTCAGGTCTCGCGGGTGCGAATATTAATATGCTACGAATGACGTGAGGTTGCCAGTTTTCGCCATCATGGGGTTGACAGTGGTTGTTGGCTGCGCCAACAAGTTCAAGTAGAATACACTTGATGTGAGAGTAATTTGCTAAAATGACAGGAGGCAGAAGTTACTAGAGGAGGATCATATTTGGTTACCTGGTAGATCAGATAAAAAGTACTACTCTGGGTGAATTCTGAGTGGCAAAAAGGTGAGAGTAAATATATAATGAAAGTGAAAGTTTTTGGTTCCTCATAAAACGTTAATTTATAAATTGACAAACGCAGTATTAGGTTTGATACTGTGTGGTTAAGAAATAGAAAGCAGAGAGTGGTATCGAATGAGAAAATCAAAATGATAGGGTGGTATCTGGTGTACATCGTGGATTCATTATGATGTCATTATTATTCTCGATTTATATTGGTGATATTTGAGAAGAGATTACAATCAAAATTTCGGTTTATGTTGATAACAAACTAACTTGAGTTGTATAAAAGATACAAGGTCATTTAATTATCTGTGGCTCTTGAACTCAAGCCAAATTGCATTCAACTTCATAAAGTGTAAAGTTGTTTACATGGGAAAGGATACGAGTGTTAGGAAATGGAAAGGTCATAGCTAAAGTCAGAAGAAGGGGAAGATATGGAAGTAATAATCAATAGCTTACTAGGCTTCCAATCGATGTATAGAGTCCTTAAACTGGCAAATAAAGTATTAGGATTTATGTATAGGAATGTCAGCTATAAGCATAAGGAGGCTGTCCTTAAAGCAAACAAGTCATATACGAAGCCACATTTTGAATTTTGCATTCAGCCATGAAATTAATCTCTTAGTGGCCCAACTTCTAAAGAACCCTAGAGTACCTACACTGATAGCCTGAGGTTCTGAACTTGTATTCTGTTGACGAGATCTTTGAGATGGGAGCATGATTTAAGTATATAAAATGTTCACTGGTATAACTAAAATAGAAATCGGGGAAGGTGGGGTTATTTAGAAGACTGATACAGAACTACTGATGATAATTTGAAAGTGAAGAAGCGGTAGAGGTTTGATATGCGTGAATATTTCTTTAGTTATTGAGTTTTACTCTTTAAATAATTCACCTGTGGAGATTGTCACGCGTCAAAGTTTTCATGTCTTTAAGATAAAGTTTTATAAATAGATAAATGGGGAAGTTTTATAGTTTGAGGAGAATCAAGAATTTGATTATACATAACAGTCTATTTGTAGACTATTATACCTGGTTGCAAACCATCGGCGATTCGAAATTACAAACAAAATGCGTCGAATCTCCTTAGAGATTTTGGTTTTATTTGACCCCTTTACTTTTCTGCTGTTTCTAGACTTCAAGAGTGGGACTGCAGTCATCCCTCCCGTCCAAAATGTTGACGTTTATCCATTACTGAGCCGGCTCCTCAATGTGCACCCCTGCCCCAACAATGGGACTCTGAACACCATTTCTCTGTCGCTTCAAGATTGAGGCCACAATTTGGCCTGAACGCCTTTTTGCTTCGAAATTTGAGAGAATTGCTTTGCAAGTTAATTTAAAGGCGATTAGCGTCCCAATTTTTTTTCCTATCTTAGATTTTTTTTTTAAATAATTTTGAAATGACATTTTAAAATAGCATTAAAATTAATGAGAATTTTCCCCAAAATGCATTTGAAAAATGTGTCCTTTAAATTGGACAACAGATAGTAGTTTCTACTAAGAGATTAATAGCACCCATACTGTGATGTCAATTATGCGTTGTAAATGACTAAGATTGTGATTGCACTCATACGTGAAATGCGTGGTGGTGCTTGTTTGTGGAATCTGACGAGCTTATCCATGTTAAATTGACCCAAGTTCGGATCGGAGAATTTGCTGGCCCTGACCTGCCGCAAGCCGACTTATTTTTATTTTATATTTTCCTTATTTTCTATCCTATAGAATTGATCTACTATCAAAGTCCAGTTGTTCAACATTGTGATTAACCCTGAGTGTGTAGGGCCTTTGAAATGAAATAAGCATGACTGGTAATAGACCTTTTTATAATATAGTTTACCTTGTAAATTATTTTTATTAACAATAAAATAATAAAATTTAATTTTAAACAGCGACAAAAAATTAAAAATAGGCAGAAACCCAAGTTACATATTGGCCCATTTCCAAAAGTCAGACCATTTTCATTACCTTCTCAAATGGTTAAGATGAAAGACATCTACTAAAAGCCAATGTCCGAGTGTCATCCTGCAAACAGTGAATTAAGTGTAAATGTAAAACGAGATTGTTTTGTTTATGAACTTCAGACTTGCAGCAACTGTGTAAACAAGGATACTTCAAGCCAGAGGATCTGGTTAATCCCATGCCTAAATGGACCTTAGCGTTCTGTGAGTCGCTATGAATTACAAATTGGTCTTCAAACAGCGATCCTGGATGAGCCCCGTCAGTTTGCAACAAGGATTTTTCTTCAAGCATTCGTCTAGCGACTACTGGCAGGGGCATAGTCGCCGTAATTATAAAAACAAGTGAAAAACAAAAAGCAAACAAAATAATGCTAAAGCAGGCTCAGGAAGAAGAAGGCCCACTTTCTTCAGGCGACAGAACATGCAGCCAACAACCAAAGAACTTAACAAGTCCACATTCGAGAGTACACGAACCCATCCAGAGTACAAGGAACAAGCAGTAGCAACCCCGCTCGTCTCGGTGCCTGGAAAAGTAATGTGCGTGAAGATCATCCAGACTTGGAAATTCAACAAGAATGTGCCGGAGAGTCAGGGGAATAAATCAATCACCACAGTAAGACTTAGAGGAACCCTCTATCAAATGGCGTCCGGTTCCGCGAGTGTACCCGATTCGGAGGTGGCAGAAAACGACCTGAAGCCATCGAGGCATTGGAGGGGGGAGGGGGGGTGGCGCGATGCAAAATTACGCAAGTTTACAGTCGCGTCAGCCTTCTGGATCTTCATTATTATGTAGCCCAGAGGTCTATGCCATGCAAGCAGAGTAGGAATGAGAAAAACCCTGGTCCGGTCGCCCAGCCTTTGTAGACTGTTTAGCACCTTTATTTGGCGAAAATCTCTACATGTCCAGATACCCAGCGGAACAAGAAGCACATCCGCCCGAGTACTACATGGAACTCTTGAAGGAGTTGGCGTACCCTTAGCCCAAAACGCATCGGGTAAGATTGGCGTCTCACGGCAGCATATGAACTGTCAAGATTGGCGATTGGAAAAGACGATTGGTTTACCTGTGTAGGCGCATTAAGTACTATGCACGGCGCAGAAGGAGTGGCATCTCCCCGGCATCGATAAGTAGGCTGTCAATGGGGACGTCGCCAGACGGATACCTGTGTGGTCGATCGAGTCCACCTTCCGCGATACACGCTTGGCTGCGGCTGCGTAAAACTTGCATCCTTAGTCAACTTTCGAACAAACAAAGGATCGGTAGAAAAGAAAGACAGAAGCCCCTGCAGCACCCCCAAATGCTGAACGTCGCAACGAATAATGTCCATAGCGCGGGTACAAGAGACCCTAAGGTTGCGACTATGAGCCTTCTAGGTGAGGTGTCCGTCGAAAACAAGACCAAAGAAATGGTTTAGGATCAAGTCTGCGTCGGAGAGTAGCCGTGGATGAGAGCAAGTAAAACCGAAACCTGTGCTTTTCGGTATAACAAGAGACGCGGTTCAATGCCTGTTAGAGTCGACGCTCCAGAGTTGGCATCAGGGCCGCGCCAAAAGAGATCGAAAGGTCATCCACGTAGAGCGTAGCGAGAACATCTTCTGGCAGCACCGAGGTGATGCCGTTGATGCTCAGGGCAAAGAGTGTGACACTGAGGACCCTTCCCTGCGGGACACCCTCTTCCTGCTCCTTTGGGCCGGAGAGGGCTCCCCCCACCCGTACGCGGAATCGACGATCTCGCAAAAATTCAGGTATAAACATTGGGAGGCGTCCCCTCGCCCCCATCGTGTGGAGAGTCTCCATGATACCGTATCGCCATGCGGTATCATAGGCCTTCTCTAGATCAAAAAACACGGTGGCGTAGTGCTGTCTACGAAGGAAGGCCTCGCAAACGGCATTTTCCAGTTGGAGCAGAGCATTCGACGTGGAGTGGAACTTGTGGAAGCGGCACTATGCAGAAGAAAGATGGCCTCCCTGTCCAGAAAAAAGGTTAATCTAACATTTACCCATCTCTCCATCAACTTGTACACGCACGAGGTTAGAGAGATTGGGCTTAAACCGGCCAGGGTAGAATTATATCTCCTCTGTTTACAAAAAGCAAGCAGAGTAGTGATTCTCTGTCCAAATCCTGTTTAAGAAATGTAAAGGAAAGGCAATGCATCGCTCACCTAGGTGTTGAAACATGACATACGGGACATCATCCGGACCATGGGCGGTGTCCATGCATGAAGCCAGAGTGGAACGCATCTCACTCTATGTAAACGTCGTTGAAGGCTTTTCCGCCTCTGGAGCTAAAATCTAGCCGGCTGCCTTGAGTGAGATCACGACGTGCATTGAATGCTGGCAAAGCAGCATCCCGGCTAGAAAATGCGGAAAAAGCGGTCGCAAAAAAATTACCCACGGTAGCGTGGACCGAGATTGTGGCCTAATTCTCCTCTACAACGGGAGGTGGTCCTGCGAGAACTTGCCCCGAATCCCTTTGATTCGTTTCTATACCTATACCTCTGCAAGAAGGTTCTTCCCGTTAAGTGAAGACACGTATGCCCGCCAGGAAGAGCGACGGGCGTGCTTCGAAACATACCGGAACCTACCCATACCTCAACGAAATTCACCGACACTAAAATCGTTCGGCGGCGCTTATTATCGCATGCAAGCATAACGCTTCTCTTAAATGACATTTGAATGGGAAAGTGATCACTACCATGGAAGTCATCGACCATCGCCCACCGACCACCCAAAATCAGACTATATATCTGGTAAGCAGGTGGATAGATTAATGCCGAGCAGTAGAAATTGACACGGCAACCGTGCTACGACGCGGCGGAAGTCCTCTCCGTCTATGTTGGTAGTTACACAAAAATAACAGTATACCACCTATCCAGGTATAGCTGCAGTGCTACTGCCTGCAAGGAGGTATTTATAGCAAATATAAAAACAGAGATATCATGGCGAGTGAAATCGCGCATCCTCCTGCCATGCCCCCCTCCCGTGGTTGTGAGATCGCCAAACTCTTATACCCCGGGAGGGTGAATAGGTGAGCACACGTGCCTACGGGGAATGGGAAGAGGCGAGCCTCCGTAGCTCTTGCCATTTAGTCTGGAGTTCGTGGGAATTTCATTGAAGGAATATGCCCTCCAGGCCAAGATCGGAGGTGATGCTGGAGCCATCTTCCAATAAAATACCGTCGCGGGAATAGCAGCACTGCAGTGGTCGTTTCCCGAACAAGGCGCTGAAAGCGCAGTTGCCTTCAAAGACTTATCAGTGATGTTGAGCTCGCTATACGAGTCTTTTCCTCCCTTCGCCTCGAAATCTTTGGCGGGTTGAGCGGCTTAGGATGCGGGGGTCCCTCCCTCACCGTCTCCGAGCCACCCAGTCCAGCCTTGGGGGGTAGGAGCCGAAGCTCCTTTGGCACCTCGGAAGACCATCTTCATGGATGTTGCCCCCTGGGAGTCTAACGATTTGGTGCAGGCGCCGCCCATTTCACCTTACGGGAAACGGTCACGCTTGGGGAGGGGGAGTATGAGCACTGGTTTTAGCCAAGGCTGGGTGTGACCCCTCTGTGCCGCCAGCTCTACCAAGGGAGCACCCGGAGTTAGTAGAACCCGAATAAGGGTTTCGAATGGGTGCAAAAGTGACCGTGTTCGTAGGGCTGGAGGGACCAGGAGTATATGGCATTTAAAAAAAAATTGTTGCATAAGAGGTGCCAAGCAGCGCCGGGCGCGCCAGGACCGAATTCTTGGCCTCGCAAACGGAGGGACGATCCTGGGCCTGAACGGCCAGGATTTCCTTCGCCAGGAGATATGCACCACATTGCTTCGTAAAAGCAGGGTGAGGCTCTCGGCAATTGACATTTTTGGCCATACACGATAGATTTATCGTGTACGGCAACTTAAACACGCTTCAGCCGAATTCGTATGTATGGCCGAAGCGTTGGCACTAGTAGCACCACCCGCTGGAGTGCCACGAATTCCTTCACGCAGTAGGATTTCCTTCGCCAGGAGATATGCACCACATTGCTTCGTAAAAGCGGGGTGAGGCTCTCGGCAATTGACATTTTTGGCCATACACGATAGATTTATCGTGTACGGCAACTTAAACACGCTTCAGCCGAATTCGTATGTATGGCCGAAGCGTTGGCACTAGTAGCACCACCCGCTGGAGTGCCACGAATTCCTTCACGCAGTAGCGATACCAACCGGCACGCATCCACTCAGGGATCCTGTCACAGTCGAATGTGATGAAGAGTAATGGTGGATCTCGAAGCACCTCTCTGTATTATTATCACGCTTACGACCTTGACCTCTCCTAGGTCAGCCAGGACTAAAGTTCCCTCGCATAAACCACTTTTTTCACGAAGCTCATGGTAGAGTTCAGCGTCACATTGACAGAGTATCCGAAGAGTACCAATCATGGCCTCCTCAGAAGGGTCCGACGCAATCGCCAGAAGGCTGCCGTTTAAGAAATGGGTTACCTTAGATTCTCTACCAATCAAGCTAGATAATGCTTCCCTCTTATGGATCATGTTGCACCAGTAGAGAGGTAACTAGAAAGCATTTTAAGCCATCGGGCTTAAATGAGGAACTCCGGCGTAATTGAGGCTCCGCTCAGCTTACTTGCGCCTTTGCTCTTTGTATGAGCCCCATCACGAGAAGGTGCTGGGGTCCAGACGTGCCGATCTTGGCCTGATCGTTTGCCAAAGCGGCAGTAGACCCGTCCGTCCTGGGGCCACCGCGCAAGGAGAGGAACTCTTAGTCGTCTTTGCCTTCTTCTTACTTCTTTTCTTCTTAGGAGAGGGTGGTGGGGAATGAACCCATTTCTCTTAGCCCCCAAATGGGGCTTCTAAGCCCGATGGCGCGACTTCAGCAAGATCCTTTTCTCCAAATTAGATAAGGTCTTAGCTGTCAAAGGGTCACCAGTCTGAAGCGGAAGTCCCTCGTCTCCTTGTAAGTCGTAGGGAGTCCGAACCAGCTGACGAGAAGTTTGTACAAGGACGGATTCAAGTTCAATGTTAGGTACCAAGCCCAGGTTCGTCCCCAAGGAAGATCCTTTCATCTGTGGTTGGGTTATATCCGGGATCATATCCAGCTCAGGGGGCCTCTATGCCCCCCTCCCACTAAGTCATCACAGAAACCCATTCGAAATATCTTGAGTCACTGTCAAGTCTCTGGCCAGCGAACCGACTTACGTCGGGGAAGAGAGGGGGGAGAAAGGTACACCGACCCCTGCAGGCCTGTAAAATGGTAGAGGAACGGCTAAAAGGGCCTTGCTAGCCCCTGCCTCTCTAATGAGGATTGCACCTATAGCGTACGAGAAGTGCAGGCGAGCGGCTTAAAAGCTTCGTTTGAATGAGTCTTTTTTGAGACTCAGGATGGCGGAGTGGATTCGCCGCTGGCTAACAGTGGTCCAGCGACGCGGGAAGCTGTTCGCAACTCGCCTACGCTATTATTTTTTATTTGCCCCTTTTCCTACTCCCATCTATCTACAATAGTGCCCAGACCCGGGAGGGGGAGCGTTAGCCTTTGGATAACATTTCCAAACGGGCTCTCCTCATTTCTTCAAAATACGCTGCGCTTCTAGGAGGGGAGTTGTATAGCGTACCAGAAGTGCAGGCGAGCGGCTTAAAAGCTTCGCTTAAATGAGTCTTTTTTGAGACTCAGGATGGCCGAGTGGATTCGCCGCTGGCTAACAGTGGTACAGCGACGCGGGAAGCTGTTCGCATCTCACATACGCTATTATTTTTTCTTTGCCCCCTTTCCTACTCTCCTCTATCTAAACACCGCCCTATTTAGCTACTTTCACCAGGAGCGGACAATTTTTGACCTCCTACACGTTTTCTTGGCAGTCTCTCGTGATATGAAAGAGGGGACTGCCGCTGTTTCTAAGATGGAGTCGCTCGAGGGCTGCTGCAAACAAAAGGGTAAGGGGAAAACCCCTAAACCCTTTTAAAAAGAGAGGGAGAAACCCTGTCTCCGTTGGAAGAATTTTGGTGGGGCCCCTGAGAAAGCACAGGGAGAGCTGCCCGAGGACGGCCCCATCTGCCTTCAGTCGGCCACTATTTTCTTCACTTGTAGCCTAAGTAACATTTATGAAAAAGAACATAAATGAATGAAAAGTATAAACTATGACCTCTTAGTGTATTGCGAGGTTGAACGAAAAATATCCATAGGATCAGAAAATTCCAGAAAGTGTTCATTTACACACACTCAGCCCACACTATCGAGCAAAGATGGGCCTTTACAACCCGGCTCGCCATTCAGGACAAATTTTCCTCGAGCTTTGACCATAGAGGACGGCGACCACGTAGCTTTCGTCCCTCGCAGCACCTTAACGGTGTATAGCGCCATTCGACTAAGGGCAGATAAGAGAACGAGAGTGCACCCTGCAACCAAAACCTCTGTTGATTGAAGAGCAAGTTTGGAAGCGGGTAGGCAAATATGTAATAAAGAGAAGTAGAGAGGTGGATCGACTAACGGGTAGGGTGCATAATCACCTATTATTATTATACTCCAGATATAGGTGATCCGAAGATGACATGCAGTCTAACCAAGCACCATGTTTAGCGGACCAAACTCTGTCCATGTGAGAACAGTTCTTCCTAGTATAAAGAGCGGTCAGACAAAAGGTTTAGGGAATAGTCATAATAAAAATAATAACAATACTAACAAGGGCTACTACTAATAAATAAAGATAAGTAGCGCTGAGAGGAAGTGAGGGGGGAGCGCACCAACAACTTCCCCATGCCCCATCCGGGAGTTCACGTAAAACCCAGTGACAGAGCTTCCATAATTTGCACTCAGGCAACACAGGGTACCGCTCTGCGGGTGGCTTCTAGGGCATAGAAGTATATTGCTTCTCTACAAAACAAATGGTCAGAAGTTCTACGAATTGTAGTCAGGTCTTATGCGATGAGGATGTCAGAGAACTCAACGGCCTCGTCAACCGACATAAACTCCTCGACTAAGAGAAGTCAGTCATTTCTTGGACTGCGAGCAACCAAAATCCGGCTGGGCGTTTTCGAGAGCACCTAGCTAGATCGATACATGAAAATAATTAAGCCGTTCTCGGACAATTATACGTGTATTAATCAACATTTAGGATACCGATCTACAGCTTTTCGATCAGGTCCACCAAGACATAGCCCCTGGGATTGATCATGTAGTCCTCCAAAGCGGGTGCCCACTACTAAAATCTCTGATTAGAAGAAAGGTCCTTACCTACCCTGCCACGTCGTGGCGGAATTCTGTGACTTCGAGAGCAGCTGATCCTGGATATACACAGAAAGAATAGCTGCGATTTAAGAGAAATAGAACGTAAACAACATTTCTGATCTAAAATGTTCATCTATCTGCCCGGACTCCATCCGGTGGTGGTTTGGGTCCAAAACCTTTATAAACCGGGCAGGTGAGCAGAGGTCACGCACCCAAAAGGGTTTTTATTAAAGTAAATAGCTAAAGGTGAGCGGGAAGAGACGAGCCTCCGCAGCTCCTCCTAGGTAAACCTGAGTCAACAGCAATTCCATTGATAGATACGATCCAGGCTTAGCTCGAAGTAGTCACAGAGTCTCTCCTCGATGTAGAGACCATTACACGAATGACCGCGTGACCTTTCTAGAAGCAGCTGTTGGCCTTGAAGGCTTACTGGAGGAGGCTTAGCTCGTCGTGCGAACCTTCCTCTCCTACATCGAAACTTTCGGCCTTTGGGGCGGCTTTGGGGCCGGAGTCCCCCATCCTAGGTAAGAGCCCGTCTTTTCAAAGCACCCTGCCCATCATTGGGCAGGGACCAGGGACCCGAAACTGCCTTATTGCTGATCTCCTTACGGTGGGCAGACCTAGGAAGCCCCGCAAATGCCCCCTGTGTATCTAACGACTCGTTGGAGACATGCAACGTCTTTGCATGTTTAGAAGGTGTTGCGTGGATGGGAGTGGCTGGTTTTACCTAGGGTGGAGATAGAACCCGCATTACTGCCAGCATTACTAGGGAGGCGCCAGGTGCATGTATAACCCATAGAAGAGTTCCAATTGGGTGCTGTGGTTACTGTGCTCTTAGGCCTGGAGGGTCAAAAGGATATGGTGCCCTTTCAACTTGAAAGGCACACGACTCGACAATACTAATTCATTGGCCTCTCGAACCGTCAGGATCCCCTTCTCAAAATGGTACGAGTCACACGATTCCAAGAAGAATGGCGCAGCTCGCCACAATTTACACACTTTGCCTTATACAACACAGCTTTATCATGTAACACATCGGAGCAGTTAGCACATATTTTGAGTTGACAAGATTAAGCAAGGTGCCATGAGCTGTTGGTGTGGCCAAAGCGGGAGCATCTTGCGGCAATGGAAGGGATGCTTTCACGCGGTAGCGATATTAACCAGCTCACATTGGCTGTAGAAGCCTGACAGAGTCAAACGTGACGAAGAATGCAGGAGTGGGTATCGAGGCCCTTCCCTGTTTCTTATCCCACGCTCGACCTTGACCTCTCACTTGTCGGCAAACGATTCTCTGATGTCTTATAAGAAGTAGTCAACGAATTCGTAAGAAAAAGCTCTTGATACTTGACACGTTTTCTTTCTTAAAGTGGGGAGGGGTAGCATATCAAGCCATCACTAGTTCTCAAATTGATACAAAAGGGCGTGGTCGTGTTGTCATTTTTGTCCAACGAGTCAATTGCTTATCTTTTGTAATGAAAAGGTCATCCAAGCAGTCAGGTGCTGCTTTCAGGAAGCGAAGAAAGGAGGAGGAGGAGGAAAATCGGGCCCAAAACAGAGGTATGTAACTTAAGTTAATTAACTTTTAAAGCGTCACCGTTTTGACTCGTCATTGAATGACAAAGTTTTGCAGAAAATATGACAGTCATTCAACAAGTAGCCTACCACCTCTTATTACAATGAACGCATGTCAGAAATTCAGGTGGTTAAAGTATAGGTTAGGTAATGTTTTGAGGTTAGTATAATACACATTTTCTCAGTGAAAAAGAGTGTAAGTTTAATCAAACTTGGAATATGATTGCAGGACAATTACTTTTCATGAACAATGTTTTATTTATAAATAAAATATGAATTTCATATTTGTATCATACTATAATGAAGTACTTTGAAGGTACAATGAATGCAGAGATGTCATTGTATACCATGTTTTTTTGTGTTTTACACAGCAGCATCTATTAGGGCTGAGGCAGCAAGCAGCAGCAGCACATCGGCTAGTGAGACACAGCTTCAGCACTCTATTCCAGGTAAGTAATTATGCTGTATGTTGCAGTAGTTGCATTTATTGATCTCTTATCTATCAATAATTACAATACTATAAATATTATTTGCATCATGCTACAATGAAGTAGTTAATAGGTACAATGAATGCAGAGGCCAGAGATGCAATTGTATATCATGTATTTTGTGAATGTCACAGCCTGTAATTGAACTAAAATCATTATTATTAATGCATCTACAGATATCTTTCTAAGTTGCTGTGTGTATGTTTTATTCGAATGGTTCTCTTAACAGGAGAAGGAACCAGCACCAGCAGATTCAATGTTACAATCCAACAGCCTGAAGACACATCATCAGCTTCAACAGATGTCTGTGAATCTGTCGACTGCTTTGCTTGCCTGAGTAAGTCTTGCTCTTCTCACGTGTGTTCTGATTAAGCCAACCTTACGTTTGACTTCGCATACGATTTGTGAAATTGTTATTTTCGCGCGTTTAGTGATTGCTCGCTCAGGAGTACTGATTCAGCCTACGTTCGTTAGTGACATTGCGTTTTTGCAATCAAAAAGTGAATTTTTACTCGTTTCGTGCGTAGGTAGCGAGGGTGAGCTTGCTTCCGCCCTCCCCCTCCGTTTTCCACACCGGACTCCCTTTAAGGTGGACCTAAGATCTGCAGGCTATTGAAAAGCGCCTGCACCTAAGGTAAAGTGCCATTTTCCTCGGGTTGTTTTTGTTTTTGGACAGGGACTACTCACTTTGACCCAATCTTTTTCTCACTGGTGAAAAATATCACACAAAACACACACACGAACATAGCCAAACACTCGTAAAATTTATTTCTTCAGACCCTATGCGGAAATGGAGAAATAAATGAGGGAGACTCGGTGGATACCACTGAGGACCCTCTCCGATGGCCCCAAGCCAGATCGGGCAGAGGTCTTCGCCATCACCCACGGGGAACTAGGGGTAACCCTAGTCAGACTAATCGAAACTCACAATGGATATTCGGCTATCTGCCAAAAGGAGAGTGACTGTGAAGTCCTCACCTCCCAAAAAGCAGTTGAATCCTTGAAAAAAATAAACCTCCGACCCCACACACCTCCACAAATAAAGACTCATCGCAGCATCATCCTTTGACGCCTCGATCCTTGGGTCGGTGGCCACAGCATCGAAGAAATTCATGCTGAGGTCGAAAAGAACCACCCCTGGGCCAAAGTAGCGGAAGTCCTTAAGTTCAAGGACTATACGCACGTCTTTAAAATTGTTTTCACGGATTCGGCGATGGCGGTAAAGGCTACGGAGTGCGGTATGCTCCTCTTTAACGTTCGGATCTGCCCCGAGCAGGTCGAACGCGAGGAGTTTATCGACCTCCAAATGTGCTTCAAATGCTTTAAGTATGAGGAGCACACTACAGCCAACTGCCCCAAAGGGAATGCTATTTTGTGTTCCATCTGCGCATCGGACAACCACTTTTGGAGGAGCTGCAAAAGCCCCTCCATGAAGTGTCTTAACTGCGCCGGGGAACACAAAACACTCTCCATGGCCTGCCCTGTCAAGAAACAAATTCTAAAGAAAAAAGCCACATTAAAAAAACTGGAAGAGGAAACGAAAGCCAACGCCACTTATGCCAAGGTTGCAAAAGCTGCGGTAGCGGAGTCGAAAGGGAACCCTACATTTCTCCACGTCGAGAATGAAAACTCGACGAAAATTATGTGTTGCATATATTATGCTCATATAGCGAATCTCTCCTGCCCGGGGTGCTTTGCAGATGAGCTAAATAAGATGCTAACTAATAATGGAATGGAGAAGATGTGGTTCCCCTCGAACCCGCGGTCAGAAGAGATTCTGAAAATTAGTCTCAAACTCCAGTGCGAGACTAGTTGTCAGAATCTCCCAACCCCCAGCAATGCCACAACCCCAGCTTCCTCCAGGGACCCCAGGATCCAGGCTGCAAAAGCACGCACGGAACAAAAACAAGCGAAAGAAACCCACCAAAACAAAACCACCTACGCAAACACACCCACCAAAGTTAATAAAGAAGTTACGGAGACTGGAGTTGTGAGAGCCGAGGGAGGGGCACGTTCACCCCGCTCATGGAAAACCTCGCAGCCCCAGAGACGCCCGAAATCGTCCTCTTCTTGCAAGAGGGAATCTAGGCACGCACACCATTCAAGAAAAATTAACTTGAAGGTATTCGCTGCTGAAAGGTCCCCTTTTCCTAAGGAGATGGACGCCCTAGATGTATCCGAAGGTTTAATAGCCGGAAGATACAAATGGGAATTTACCTCGGACGAGCTCAGTGAAAAGCAGGTCGAGGAGGCTTTACTCCAAGGCCTGATTAAACTGACTCCGGACTCTTTTATCACCCTAACTGACGGCGGATACAGAAAAAAACGAACAGGAAAAACCATAACGCCCCCAAACACTCCACAAGGACCTAAACTCGTAAGAGAATAAGTCCTAAAAACATCATATTATACTCGAAAACCCTTAAGTGAACTACAAATGACGACTCTAAAAATATTACACTTGAACTCTGACGGATGGACAAACAAAAAAATAGTATACGGAAACGTATTAAGACAATGCGACCCAGACGTTATATTTATTTCCGAACATGGAATAAACGACGCTAACCCAATAAAAATCTTTCCCTACGAAGTCTTGACCAAAAATCACAGCGGACAACGTTTTGACGGATGCGCCATAGCTTTGAAAAGAGGTCTTGACTTCAGATCAATAAGTGGAATCGACGAATCTTACCTTGCTGTGGAGGTCCGTACGGCAGTGGGACCCCTGGTCCTGGCAACGGGGTACCAACCCCCAAGGAGAGGGTATTTGCCCCTTCCAAACTTCTTGCAGTTATGTGGTCACGGCAGAACCGTTCTCTTTGCCGGTGACCTCAATGCAAGAAGCGCTGCCTCCGGTTATACGTTGACCAACCCAGCAGGCAGGAATCTCGAGACACTTATTGATAGACACATTATGACTAGAATTGGACCAGACTTCCCCACATTCATCACTGACAGGTCAGCCACCAAACCAGACATTGTACTAACCAGCAATATGTTCCCATATAATTACTTCGTTGAGCCGGGCCCCCCTATTCCCAGCGACCACCAGACTATCCTTATTATAGTCTCAACCTCTCAATTCAAATCCCTATCCCAGAGCGGAAGAGCTACGCTCGAGCCAACTGGGATAAGTATAAACAACTCCTCGAAAGTTATAAACCAGAACCCTTAAATAATGACTCCCTAGAAGAAATTGACGAGGAGTTGGATAAATTAAATGAAAATTTATTAAAAGCCGACAAGGAAGCCGTCCCCCGAGTTAAATTTAAAACTCTCCCTGCCCCCTCATGGACCCCTAGAATGAAAACCCTCGCGAGGGAATATAAGGAACGGATTAATGAAGTGAACCTCACTGGCCCCAACATCAACACACACCGACAAACACAACTCATACGTGACGAACTAATGACTCTTATAAGGGACCAACAGAATGTACTCTGGAATAATTTAATTGACGGACTAAATGTAGAAACTGACTCACGTACATTCTGGCAGACGGTAAAACGACTAAAAGGCGGACAGCCAGCAAAGACTATCAAACTTATACGTGATGACATTAAAATTTCTGACGTGGAAAGAATCGAAGAGGAATTCAGACACTTTTGGGCATCTATATTTAAGATATCCTTGGAAGAGAATGATGACTTCGATTTGGACTTCGAAGACGGAATTATTAAGGACCTGAATGATCAAATACACAGAACGCACCCTCACCATTGCGTATCACAGGATAGGGAACTGGAGGGACTCGGCGGTAGAATTACTGCCGAGGAACTCTCAATGACCTTAAAATCCTTTCGACAGCGAGCACCGGGGCGTACAGGACAGACGAAGGAGAATTTTATTCGAGCCCCACCCAATATCTTATTGGGGCTCATGAATATCATGAACGCATGCCTAAACGTGAGTTACTTCCCTGACCACTGGAAGGTAGCGAAAATGATATTCATTCCAAAAGCCGGTAAACCACCGGACAGTCCAGCTAACTTCAGGCCCATATCTCTCCTAGAATTTTCAGGGAAAGTCTTGGAGAAGATATTGGCCAACAGGGTAAATACGTTCCTCGAGAATAACAACTCTCACAACAATCAACAACATGGCTTCCGAGCGAAGCGAGGAACAGACACGGCGCTAGCCGTAATTACCGAGAAGTTGGCAAAAGTAAAATCAGAAAAACGCCAAGCAAATCTGGTGCTACGCGATGTCAAAATGGCTTTTGACAAAGTATGGAGGAGAGGCCTACAATGTAAGATCCTACAACTAGGCCTCAATCCCATACTTGAGAGGATTCTTTGTGACTACGTGATGGAGAGGAGAGCGTTCCTGAGTATCAAAGAATATAGCGGCCCTGAGTTCGAACTCGAGGCGGGGGTGCCGCAAGGCGGGTGCATCAGTCCCCTGCTCTATAACATTTACACCATAGACCTTCCCCAACCCTTGACTGAGGGTTCCTTATACGTCCAATTTGTGGACGATATAACAATGATATGTACGGGGCCTTATCGGAATGCGAATTTCATGGCACAGAGTACGGCAGTGGAAATCGAAAACATCAACTCTTTCGAGAGAAGATGGAAGATATCCACCAATGCCCAAAAGTTCCGTGTAATTCCATTATTCCGAAGGACACTGGCAGACATCCGTGTGGGGGGTGCACGCATCCAATACCGCACGGAGGGCACGGTTCTGGGACTACAAATTACGACTGGTGGGTATAGGAGCCATGTAGTGAAAAATACACAGAATGCACGGAGGGACTTGGGTGAATTTTTCAAATTCGTAAACCTGAGCACCTCCAACAAACTTAAGATCTACAATGCGTGCATTCGCTCAAAATTCCTGTACCCCCCCGGTCCCTATAAACGTAGTTTCCAAGACCCAAGTCCTTAAACTGCAAGGGGTCCAGAATAAGGCAGTATACATCATTACGGGAACCCGAAGGAGAGAAGGGAGAAGGCAGAGTGAACTCCATGGTGAACTGGGGATGACCCCCATAAACGTGGAGCTTCACCTCAGAGCAACCAAAATCTGGGACAAGGTGCACCGGCACCTTCCTCCCGAGTTTGTACTCGAGCACATTGACTTTGACAATTTACGTAACTTTAGACGACCAATTAGTTTCAAAAGCAGTAGACTACAGAATGACATTAACGTCGACCCAAAGTTCACTTAAAGCTAGATAACCCCCATTCATAACACAACAAAACATGAACAAAGCCAAACGAGTTTAGCAACTGGAATTATCACTTGCTAAATTTAGTTCTAAAAACACTTCCCCAAATTTTTGTGCGAAATATCTCCAAGAAACAATTAAAACAAATCAACACATAAAAATCCAAATCTAGGTGTGAAACACCCAGAATCGAAGATGAAAATCTTCTAAAAAGCCACGCAGAGATAATATCTATTACTACAAAGGCTTGAATTCCCAGTGCATTTACCAGATGGTATATTTATATACTATAAAAAAAACACAACCAAAACGCAAAGAAAGCCAGTGATACCCTTTCGCCAGGGATCTGTCTTTCATTCTACCTTTCATATTCGCTTTCCTATCATTTTTCCCCTATTTCCCCACTATTTCTCCTACTAAAACCCTCTTCTACTATATTCCTCAATTTTTATGTCCAATGTAAATCTGTCAAAACTGTACCCAATGATCCTGCTGATTGGTCACACCACCTGTCTGAAACAGCGAGGACCGAGTTAGCTACTTGAGGACATGAGGTAAAATCAGGCTTCACATTCTCAAAAAGAGAGGATGGAAGAATTTACCATCAGCACCACTTCCACAGACTTCTAGTGAATGGGGAGAAAATCAAGAGAACGTGGCTGATGTATTCCCCCAAAAACTGTAGTGACACTCTCAAAATGCATAAATATATTCCTGAACACACTAAGAACATGGATTCATGGAAGGAACTAGAGAGTCGTATAAAAAAAACAGGCAAACAATAGACAGAGTGTAAATTATACTTATAAATGTAAAAAGGAGAAGGTGGCGTGAAGTACTTACAAGGTTTGTAGCAATCATTCAGTCGTTAGCAGAGATAAACATTGTTATCGGGGGGACCACTGACAAACTAAACAAACCAAATAATGGTAATTTATCTAAAAGAAGTAGAGCTTATGGCTCATTTTGACCCTATCCTGAAAGAGCATGTTGCTAAGGCGTAATGAGGAGCCAAACACACATCATACCTTGGAAAAACCATTCAAAATGAACTCATTGATTGCATCAGTGAAAGGATTGTAGTGTCAATTGTGTTTGAAATAAGACAGTCCAAATACTTTTCGATAATTTTAGACTGCACTCCGGATTTGAGCCATAAGGAGCAATTATCCATAATCATTAGAATTATTTCAGTTGAAGGCACTCCACAAATGAAAGAGCATTTCTTGGGGTTTCTTGAGACAGAAGAAACCACTGGAGAAAGCATTTCAGCCCTCATTTTAAAGAGACTTCAAGTGCTACATATCTCATTTAAAGAATGTAGAAGACAGTCTTGTGGTAATGGATAAAACATGGAGGAGAAAAAGAAGAGTCCAAGCCAGACTACTGCTAATCAACCCTTGAACATTATTTGTGCCATTTGGATCGCACACTACAAATCTAGTTGTTCCGGATGCAGCCAAGAGCTCTGGAGATGCAACTGGTTACTTTGGCTACCTGCAAAAACTTTTCACATTGTTTTCTGCCTCTACCCAAAGGTGGTACATTTTTTTTAAAAAGCATGTAGACACATTAGAATCTTGGGCAGACTCTCGACGGGAGAGCCGAATTAATAGTATGGCGGCTGTAAGGTTTCAGGCTGCGGTTAGAGATGATCTCTTAGAGGTTAGAGACAGCACTACTGATCCAGCCATAAAAGTTGAAGCATACTCTTTAGCTGAAGAGGTTGGTTAATACCGCTTCAGCATTTGCACTGTTGTCTGTTATGAAATTTTAACAAAAGTACAGAATATTAATAAACTACTGCAGTCTTTAAGCATGCACATGGATATAGCTGTGGACCAGTTATTACTGGCTTTGCTGATGCAAAATCAAAATCCTCTGCAAAAGAAATATGCGAGGACATGAATGTGTTTGCTGCCCTAAAGCAGAAGAGACTCAGAACTACCAAAAGGCGGTTTTCATATGAGGTTTTCGGTGAGCAGCTCAATGATGCACTGAAGAGAATGCGAGTTTCTTTTTTCAATTTAGTTGATGATGTGTGCATTTCATCACTAAGAGAGAGAACAGAAATGATGAGTGACATTGACAATAAATTTAGTGTTCTCATTAACTTCCCTGATCTGCCACCTGATGAGCTTGGGGAGACAAGCTAAAGAACTGACCTTTGGAGATAAGTCGGACTTAGTTGTGGAAGAACTGATTGTAAAAATTCAATCTTTTCCAACTTGGCTCAGAAGCAAGATGACAACACATGAACTTTGTTTTTCTGGAGGAGAAAAATCTAAAGGAAGTATATCCAAATACGTAGATAGCATTGGGAATCGCTGTCACCACTCCAGTGATTGATTAAAATTTAATTGAGTTCCACAATGTCTCAGGAACGCCTCAATGTACTGGCATTAATAAGTATGAATCAGGAAGTGTCTAAACGAATTTCATTTGATGAAACCATAGATGCCTTTGCTGCTAGCAAGTCCAGACGTGTGAAGTTTTAAAGAACATTGGAGATGTTAGTGCTATTTAGTGTTAAAGATTGCCTTGTTTGCACATTGTTTGAAAGAGTTTTGTGACCGAATACTATAACCAAACAGGAAGGTAAAAATTTTCCTTGCTCTAAAACTTTTATATTCGATTTTTACATTTGATTGAACTGTTTTACATTGCTTTTTGGATTTTACACCTGTTTTCCAGAACATTTGCACTACACCTGGAGGTATTAGTTATTATATTATTAATATAATTATTAAAATAGTTTTTATTTTTCTACAGGTTGTTGTGTTGCATTTAAAATAAATAATAAATGTGTAAATGCTGCGGGGTTTTTTTTAGGGGGGTGGCGCCAAAGTACACTCACCTAGGCTATAGGCCACCAAATGATCTAGAGCCTGCCCTGCCATCAGGCATCGAAAAGCACTTACAATGGCTGGTGAGCATGGTTAACCGCATTCACCAGAAGGATCCTGTTCGAGAAACTGGCAACATTTGGTTTCCTACTGAGAATCCTGGCTAATGTTGGACGTTGACGTAACATGTTTCCTTTGCACAAAATGCTCCCATTGATAAATCAAACTACTAGAAAATTATTATAGCTGGTGGCTCAAAGAAGCCGGGAGATCTCTCGATGAGGGACACCGAAGTCGCCTAAAGTCCACTAAGCTCGTGATTTTGCTTTTGTTAAAGTGTTGCTCCCTCGACGCTAGAAGGCCTTGTGGCCGGATGATCCATTCATGGCCAGGTAACCTGCCCAGTCAGCAGAGAACCCTTGCGTCCCTTGAATTCCATCCGAGTGAGGAGAACCCTTAGTCCTCTTCTTTTTTTATTTTTCTCGGTGAGAGAAGAGCTGGGTGCGTGCCCTCTTCTTCCTCCCGAGGGAACCCCGAGACCAGACAGGCCAGCCTCGGCCTGGTCTTTCGCTGAAGTGGCAAAGAGGAGAGTCCTCTCACTTGAATTCCTTGGGGGGTCCGTATTTCCTTATGAGGACTTGACCGTAGAGAAGACTGACTCGGTGGTGGTTCTCCCTAAGCAATTTATTCTCTCCGTGGAATATCCTGCTCTCAGGGGTGGAGTTACTCTGATGTCTGCAAATGCCTTGGGAACTCTTTTTTGGCAATCTCCTCCTGAGGCATCGGAGACTTCAATGAGAGAGCCTATGCCATCGTGGCCCATCCAAAGTGCAAGTTTGGGCCGGGGGCGCGTTGGGCTCCAACACGAAAAACAGGAAGTAGTCACTCCCCCCCTCCCCCTCTCCAACAGGAAGTCGGTACGCTGCTCCTCCCAAAATGTCATTAGTCTCGGGCCCATAGGTGAGATAGGACCCAAATTGTTTGGGGTTAACGAAATAGGTAATTTGAGGTATATATCTCCCCTTGTTTGATTGCATTTGTTCTTAACCCCGAAGGAGATCCAGAGAATCTTTGAACGAGTGTAGTTGGCTAACCAAATTAGGCAGATCATTTCAATATTTTTGTTTTGAGGAGAAATAATTAATTGTTTGTGGTTAACGAAATAGGAAATTAATGACTCTATATTGTTACTCGCCTCTCCTTCCATCAGCAGCGCGTCGGTTGCAACTGGCAGTCGATGCGGTATCGAAAAGGGCACAACTTAGGGGATTCCGCTTTTCCACGAGCAAAACTAAGGCAATGTATTTCCACCGAGATAGAGGAGATCTTGTTCCGCGAACTATCTCCCTACAAGTTGTAGATATTGAGTTCGTCTCTGAGTTTCGGTTTCGGAGGGTAACTCTTGATCCAAAGCTATCCCGGTTACCACAGTTATACCGTCTTTGAACGGGCCGTCTGCGGACTCTAGACATTTTAAAAGTCCTCTCCCACACGTCGTGGGGCAGTGATCGTTGAACACAGTGTTCACTATATACTGCCCTCATCCAATCCAAATTGGACTATGGATGCCAAATTTACTCCTCGGCTTTCCCATCAGCCCTTAAAATGCTGAACCTGATTCGCAACCTCGGGGTTCGTCTCTTCAGTGGAGCCTTCCACAATTCTCCAGTCAAGAGCCTTTACTGTGGCCCCCGTATCGGAGCTTTACAGATGCCCGTATGCTGCAGAGTCAACGGCGGCATTCGATAGGTTGCCGTCCTTGCCACCGCCCTTTAAACCTCCGGATAGATTATCTCTCCAATCTGGGTGCTCTGAGGGTCCTTGCCCTTCCGTCGTCGCTTACTCCTAGTTGGCGTGTTCCACCTCCCAGTTTGTACCAGCATGTGGAGCCAGGACAAGTCGTCCGCCGACATTTGCTCCCTTAAGAGCCTGTTCCTACCTGTTCCTAGAGCATGCGACCTAAGATATACAACACTGCCCAATATACACAGATGGTTCCAAATCAGACCGTGACGTGGGTGCCGCAGCCACCTACTCAGGAGAATTTTTAACTCTGTCTTTGCCGTTGGCAGCTTCTATTTTTATCCCTGACCTTTCAGACATTCTTTTAGCTTTTAGACTGATCCAAATTTTACCTTTTAAATATTTCGTCATTTTCTCCGACTCTAGAAGTGTTTTGCAGGCAATTTGCTCTTTTAATGCTTCCTATCTCTTGTCACAGAGACCTGCAACTGTCTGGTCCAGCAATACAGTGGCGGCAACAAAAAAAGTGACATTGAATATTGGCAACAGAAATCGATACACAAAATCGCTTTCACTATTTTACTTGCCAACAATTCAATGAAAATGTGCGGAGCTTATGCCGCAAGTGGACGACTCTCCTGGGCTAAGACAACAGAACTGCGCTCTATTGGAACTCAGTGTCTCGTTTGAGCTCGTACAACGAGGTTTTAGTATATGGCACTCCAGCGTGCTGATTATCTGCATTCGTGCCTACATTTGACGTGCTATAACTTCTGTGCAAGTGGATACAATGGGGTGGAAAAAGCTTTCTATGACAGAGAAAAGCCGTGCCTTGACCCTATTAGAGCAGGAAAAGTCTTTTATTGATGTAGCAGCAGATTTAGTAACCTCAAAAATACGATTCATCGCCTAAAACGTGCAGCTGAGTTATTGCCACCAGGTACCATACCAAAGAGGAAGGAGGGCATTGGTGCAGCTAGGAAGACATCTCCAAGGACTGATAATATCCTAAGGCGTAAAGTGATGTCAGACCCTTCTGTAACCTCCGCTTCAATCAAGAAAAAACACCCAGACCTCCTCCAGAACGTTGCCCTCAGGACCATCAGTCATCGCTTACAGAAGGACTTAGGCCTACCGTCTCGCCGCGCTGCCAAGAAGCCACTTCTTACCAAGGCTATGAAGATGGAAAGGCTCAATTTTTGCAAGACCTATAAACATTGGACAGCTGCCCATTAGAAGAAGGTCATGTTCAGTGATGAGAGCACCTTTAGGCTGGTCAGAGGAGAGTCAAAGATCGTGCGTCGTCCCAGCACTGTGTCTCGGGATGACCCGAAATATACCGTGAAAACTGTGAAGCACCCTGATAGTGTGATGGTGTGGGGTGCCTTTAGTGGAAAAAAGGGCAGAGGAGGTCTGTACTTCCTTGCCAAGAATGTAGCCATGAGGGGGACTAACTATCTTGAAGTTTTGAGGCAGCACATGCTGCCATTTTGGGAAATTCATCAGTGTGAATTTTTCATGTATGATGGTGCCCCTGCTCACAGGTCCCAGTTAGTAAAAAGGTTCTTCAATGATAATAATATTAGTGTTTTGGAGTGGCCTGGTAATTTCCTGGACCTAAATCCTATTGAGAATGCTTGGAATCTGATGAAATCCAAAGTTCAAGAGACAGCACCCAGCAGCATCAAGGACCTGATAGAATCACTGAAGCAGATCTGGGTTACGATCGACCCCACCTACTTCGCAAACCTCACTGAATCAATGCCCAATCGACTCAGGATGGTCATCAAGTGCAAGGGCAACATGACCAAGTAATAACTTTCATGAAATATTCATAATAAAATATGTAAGTTACATTTTTCTGTTTTATTTTCCCCGAATTGTCACATGTCACTTTTTTTGTTGCCGCCACTGTAGAGTTATATTTTGTTGGGTCCCCGAGCATGTAGTGGTCCTGGGCAACGAGAGGGTTGATCAGCTGGTCCATTCAGCCTAATCTGTGTCCCCAGATAACACTGCACTGCCTTATCGAGATTTCTTTCCCTCTATAAGAGAATATATTTTTCAGTTGTAGCAGGACGGATGGGGTGGATGTTCATCCCTCGATGCTAGGGCGCCTTGGGGCCGGATGATCCATTCATGGCCAGGTCACCTGCCAAGTCAGCAGGGAACCCTTGCGTCTAGAGACTTCAGAGATTACGGTCCTTAGAGGTGGCCGAGTCTAACGAAATTTGAAACCCTTATGTTGTTTTACATTCTCTTTCGAATGATATAATTGCCAAGGTCTTCCCAAAGTTAGTCCGGGAATTATTGAAAGTTTTGAAGGTTGTAAGGTCATAAATCAGAATAAGTGAGAGCAGGAGACTTTTGGTCAGTAGACCTTGTTGTGGTGGGCGGCTCTACCAAATTTTTGAAACCGCTACTCAGCTACCTTGGCTAGCTGAAACCGTTACCACTACTTTTTCAAAATCGCGAAACCACTACTCGCTACTCTATTATCGTTATTTTTATTGTAAAGTGCTACTAAAGAGCTGCCACCCAAAGCAGCGTTTTACTGGTTATTAATAAATTTCAAGGAAAACTACTGCATATTACATCCAAAATTAGAAGTTTTATTGTAAAGAAACGTAAAATAGGTAGCAGTTGATTTTTTTTAGTCCGCTACCCACTAATCCGCTACTTTTTGCTCATAGAAACAACTTCCGCTACCATTTAGAGTGTTCGCAAGTAGCGGACCGCCCAACTCTGGTGGTGGGGACCAATCGGTACCCAATCTTCTATTAGAATGCCCGCATTTCGCCACTCTCCAGTCATTCTGTTTCCCCGACCCTTTTAGCTGTCCCTCGCCTGTCCCGCCTTCGTTTCAGTCTGGCAGAGGAATCTTTCCAACCTTCATTTTTAACATTTTTATCACTTAATGGTCTCCTTCCTCCTTTGGAACTAATTTTCTACTTTATATTTTTGCTGCCACTTAGAATCATGGATTGAGCAGCTGCCCAACTGGTTCTTTATCTTAAACCTAATTCAGGCGACTGCAGGAACTCCTTCCTCGCCATCTGGAGCTAATGGGAAGTTGTTTCCATGGCCCACCATCCCCGCCCCAACTGTAGCTAAGGTACCCCCTCCTCCTTCAAGACCTTTGTAACATACCTGTAGAGGATCTGTAGCGCTCAAATCGCTAGTAAAGTAGGCGTATGGGGGGTCGAACCAGGTAAACATTCGTTTGAAAAATTTAAACGGTTCACACATAGAACCTTATAAATGGGAAACTAAACTTCCCGCTTTGTATTAATATCTTTTGTAAATGGGAAGATAGACTCCCCTCTTTGTATTAATTTCTTTGGAAAATAGGAAGATTTGACTTCCCGCTTAGTATTCTCTCTTTTGTAAAAGGAAAGTTAAACTCCCCAGTATTATTTCTTGTAAATAAAGGAACGAAAATCCCAGTGTACTCGGTCGGTGAAGGAAACTTCCGAATTTCCCAAACTTTACCTCATTTGCCGAGAATACACATTCAGTATCGTGTGCTGGATCCGAGCTCGGATTGAGTGCTTAAAAATTCGGAAAATGGATTTCAGCCGTGTTTATGTGCAAACGGTTTGAGCGTTATTACTTTTTAAATCTATCGTGGCGCTGATTGGAGAATTATTGCAGTGCTTCCGTGTAAAAGCTGATTGGTCAATTTGTTAACGCTAAGGTCTGAAATTCCAAAAATGATCATAAGTATGGCGATTAAATGTATCTCAATCCTGATTGGTTGAATTTTGTAGTATTATGAGTAGATGAAATGACTATTTATATAGGTGTACTTTTGTGGAAAAGTCAGGGCTGCTAAGAATTCTGTACGTGAAATACGTTTCTCTTGGTACGTGACATTCAGCAAAGGAGGAAACCGTCAAGGCAATTTCGCTTGACGTCTCCTTAGATTTTCATCCAAAAGTGAATTTCCCATGTTTTTGCCCTTAACTCCTTAAAACGATTAAAGTGAATGTGGTACACTAACAAGTCCACACTCAGTGTTAGTGCCACGATAATTGCTCGGATTACAGCAAGTTCCGGACCCCAAATCTGCCCTTCAAAAGGTAAAGTGATTTTGGACTTTCGTTCCTTTTCTATCCCTTGCATTTATCCTCTCCCACCATACACTTGGACATGACAACTATGACTAGAAAATGACTGACGACGTTCTCAGGATCAGCCTGAGGACTCTCCCCGAAAGGATAAAACCTGAGCGGGGAGATGTCTTCTCCATTGTCTACGGGGAGCTGGATGTGGCCCTCGTTAGATTAATTGATACCTCTTTTGGGTATACAGCCATTTGCCAAAAGGAGGCGGATGCAGAGCTCCTGGCCTCAGACAAGGGAGCCAAAGTTTTTGGATCCATCAATTTAACCTCCAAAATACCTCCACAAATACAAGCACACCGCAGTGTCGTCTGCCGCCGGCTCGACTCCTGCATGGGTAACCACTCCAGTGCGGAGTTTTCAGAAGAAATCGAAAAAAATCACTCCTGGGCCAAGGTCTCAGAAGTGATTAAGTTTAAAGACTACACACACGTCTTTAAAGTCGTGTTTACCGAAACTGGTATGGCCCAAAAGGCAAAAGAGGTAGACGTGCTTTAAGTGTTACAAGCTTAACGAGCATACCACCAAGTCCTGCACTAGAACTGAACCCATCTGCTCCATCTGCAGTGCGACAGGTCACATCTGCCGTGACTGCAAGAGCTCTATCAAGCGTTGCATTAATTGCAACGGCGACCACGCCGCCATGGCAATGTCATGCCCGGCTAAGAAAAATGCCATCAGGAAGCAGCAAATGGCGAATAAAAATGAGGAAGAGGCTCGGGCGAACCTGACCTATGCTAAAGTGGCGACGGCCGCAGTAGGAGAGGCAGCATCGCAGCGCACCTACCTTAAGGTAGAAAGCAAGCAATCTACCAAGATCATGTGCTGCATCTATTACGGGCACATAGCCAACCTCACTAAGCCTGGATCATTCAAACAAGAGCTCAACCAAATGTTGAGAAACAATGGAATGGATGAGATGTGGTTCCCAGAGAACCCACGCTCGGAGGAAGTCCTCCGCCTCCAGATGCAACCTCCACCGACGATTACCGCCGCTAAAAAAAAACAAAAAATCCTCCCGCTACCCCAAACCCAACCCAAGTAGCTCCCCTAAAGAACGCCCCCCCCCCCCAAGTGCTCCCGCCAATACTGCTCCCGAAGTGGACTCACCAAAAGGAGCAAAACCCAAACATAGATAATGTAGCCCGCTCAAGAAAGTCACCTCTCCGCCAGAGGGGCAGATCCACTTCTTCATCAAAGGGAAGCAAGCATGCCTACCTTGGGAAAGAGTTAAATCTAAAAATTTTCGCTACATCTGACGTCCCATTTCCCCTTCACAGACCCGATAAAGACGTTAGTGATGGTATCACCACCGGGAGATACAAGTGGGAAATCTCCGAGGACCTTCCAGAGAAGGTCGTCGAAGAGGCCCTCATCCTCGGAATGGTGCGACTGGATCTGGACGCTTTTACAACAATCTCGAACGCTGAATTAAAAAAAAAAGAGATTCGGCAAGTGCCGATCTCCCCCTGCTAGCCCCTCCTTCCCTAAAAAAAACAAACACTTAAGAACGTTTAGACTAACTAACAACATGGACAGACTAAAGAAAGACTTAACTGTACTTCAAATGAACTCTGACTGATGGACCGACAAGCAAGCGACTTACGGTAACATCATCAGGAATTGTGACCCTGATATCGTTCTGATATCAGAACACGGTATAGACACTAGGCAACAGACGATTAAAATATTCAATTACTCCGTGACGACAAAAAACCATAGCCAGGGACGTTTTGATGGCGCCGCCATCGCAGTCAAAAAAGGCATCCTCTTCAAGCTACTCCCCTCTTTGGACGAGTCCTATCTGGCCATCGAGGTCCAAACCCCCCTGGGTCCACTTGTGGTGTCTACAGGGTACCAACCCCTAAGAAGAGACTATATCCCCATGCACATCTTTCTCCAGCTGTGTGCACATGGGAGAACAGTCCTGTTTGGGGGAGACCTCAACGCCAGATGCCAAGAATCTGGTTATATCGGAAACCTAAATAAGAAGGGAAAGAACTTGAAAAACCTTATTGACAGAGGTATCGTTGCCCGCATCGGGCCCGACTTCCCCACTTATGTCACCAACTCCTTCGCAACCAAACCAGATATCGCCCTAACCAGCCCTCAATTTCCCTACAACTATTATATCCAGCCCGGACCTTTAATCCCCAGCGACCACATCGCAACACTTATTAAAATTTCATCAAGCCCAATCCAAATACCCGTCAGGGAGCGTAAATGCTACTCTCGAGCAAACTGGGAAGAATACCGTACTCTTCTCGGTGAATTCAGAGCGCAGCCCCTGGAAGAAGCCACCCCGGAGGAAATAGACCAAGAACTGGAAAGGTTGACGAAGGCAATGGTGGAGGCGGACCGTGCAGCGGTTCCAAAAACCTCATACAAAACCCTACCGGCACCAAGATGGACACAAGACCTCTATGACCTATCTGACGAATATAAGAGACTTTTCGAAGATATCAGACTTATTAACACTGACAGAATAAAAAACAGATGCCTACGAGCACTCAGGACTGAAATAAAGACTCTCATCACAGAGCAACAACAAGCGCTCTGGAATGATCTAGTCGACAAACTTGACGAATAGACGGACCCCCGAACATTCTGGAACTCGCTTGCCAGACTGAAGGGTAGGCCGCCGCAAAAAAAACATTCTCCTCAGTAAAGATGATGGGACAAAAATGGACGTGACAGAGACGGAAGAGGAGTTCAGAAGCTACTGGAAGGATGTGTTCTCCATCACTCCAGAAGAAAACGAACTCTTCGACCTGGACTTCGAAGAAGAAATTCATGACGAACTTAGACCCATAATCCACAGGACGTACCCCTTTAATAACACGACAGCTGACAGAGAAATGACTGGTTACGGAAGAAGAGTAACTACACAAGAACTTATGACGACACTACGTTCCTTCAGACAGAGAGCACCAGGAAAAACAGGATTGACCAAACTCAACTGGCTGAACGCCCCTCGTAACATCTTAGAGGGGTTGGTCAATCTAATGAATGCGTGTCTGAACGTCGGCTACTTCCCGGATGAATGGAAGATCGCCAAAATGATCTTCATTCCAAAAGCCGGGAAGCCGCCCGACAGACCAGAAAACTTCAGACCCATCTCCCTCCTCAAAGTGGCTGGCAAGGTCTTCGAAAAGATCCTTGGTAGCCGCATCCAAAATTTTATGGAGGAAAACAACCTCCATAATTAACAACAACAACACGGATTTAGGAGAGGGAGAGGGACCGACACGGCTCTAGCGGTCATCACCGAAAAACTGGCGAAGACTGCTAGCCAAAAAAGGTACGCTGACCTGGTGCTCAGAGACGTGAAGAAGGCGTTTGACAAGGTATGGAGAACTGGTCTGCAGTTCAAAATACTGAGACTCGGACTAAACCCTAGACTAGAAAAAATTACTTGTGTCTACGTGACAGACAGAAGAGCCTATTTGCAAATTTACGACCATACTAGACCAGACTTCGAACTGACTGCAGGTGTACCGCAAGGCGGGTGCCTAAGCCCCCTCCTCTACAACATATATACCCTCGACCTACCAAATCCGGTCAGGAAGGACACCCTGTATGTCCAGTTCGCGGACGACGTCTCTCAGATTGTGACTGCCCCGTTCAAAAATCCCGAGCTCATGGCGGAAATTACCGCCAGAGAAATCGACCATGTAAACAGGTTCGAAAGAAGATGGAAGATTGCCACGAACTCCCAAAAGTTCAGGGTTATTCCATTCTTCCGTGAGAGACGGGCGCATATCGAGACCGAAAACGCCCGGGCCCCTTACAGCAACGACGGGATGGTACTTGGACTAAAGATAAGTTATAGGGGATACGGTGGCCACGTTGCTCGGGCAGCAGCGCGGCGTGGGTAGAGCTTTCTAAGCTGTACAGGTTCAGGAACCTGAGCACAGCTAACAAAAAGAAAATCTACTTCGTGCTCGTAAGGTCGAAACTACTGTATCCACCTGTACCTGTCAATGTTAGTTCCAAGAGCCAAATGCGACTCCTTCAAAGAGTACAGAATAAGGCTGTACTCTTAATAACGAACACCAGAAGGAGAGAACGGAAGAGGCAGAGGGACCTTCACCAAGGCATCCAGTTGACTCCAATCAACATGGAGCTGCAAGGAAGGGCCCAAAAAATCTGGGAGAAAATCCAAGGCTACTGACGGACGAGTCTAGACAAAGACACATTGACATCCCGATACAAGACATCAACAGAAGAAAACTGGACTTTGTCAGCAGTAAGGCACAGACAGAAAGACAAGAAGACGCAATCTACACGTAAAAACAAAATCACTGCACATAACGACACACACAAGGCTGAGCAGAAGAAGAACACTAATGACATCTTAGCTACACCAAGAGAAACACAGAAACCATAGTATCAGCTTACAAAGGCTTGAATGCTATACTACTCATGATTAACTACTAATTACAAATTACAAAATTACTATCAAACACTACATACTACAAGTTAAATGACGAATGACAACAAGAAACAAACAAAAAAACGAACAACCAACAAACTAAAAGGCTATGCAAATAGCTATACAACGTCGAAAGAACAAAGATAAGCAGAGCTAACAGTACGAAGAATAACATCAATATTAGAGTAAATAAATAGACTTATAACATCAACATCAACCCTAACAAAATGCCTGTGATTCCCTATCACCAGGGAATATTCTCCCCCCCCCCCTCTATCACTATTCTTTAATCAGGGTGATCTATCCCTACCTATTTATCTACCACTATTACATAAATATATGCATACATGAGGGCAATGGCTGTCATATGTGTGTGTATGTACTTTTCTTTTCACTACTTCTTATATCCGAAGTCCGAAGTCCGAAAAGTCAGCACAGAAAGAGTTATTATTACTATTCAAGAAGAAAAGTTGTCATTACTGTTCGCCCTTTCGAGGCGTATTCCAGCTATTTACCAAAGAATAAAGAATCCAGCTATTTATATATTTTCCTTTATCCTAAGGAAGCTCGCTGATCACATAACCCAGCCTACAAAACAACAAGAGAAAATTCGTTACCGAGAGCCTATAGGCCTGTAGCATCCAAACTGAAGAAAAGGTAGGGCCAGCTAGGAACCCCAACAAATGGATGTTCGGTGGATCTATGCAATCCTTAAAATGGGTAATCGCGTGAATTAATGAATATTATGCCATGTAATAGACAGGGAACCAAAGAAAATAAGAGAAATAATGAACTCAGCGAGATTTAGTGATCGTTGGCTCCGCCCCGCATCCAGGTGAAGTGAAGAAGGGCCACGTCCCTTGGAGACCGGTTGCTTATATATATATATATATATATATATATATATATATATATATATATATATATATATATATATATATATATATATATATATATATATATATATATATATATATATATATGTGTAGCTTCAATTTAATTTGAAGGATTAACAAAAGGACGTATAAAGGAAAATTCATTTCATTTTCTTGATAGATACAACGTTTCGGGTGAACTTTTCACCCATCTTCGGTTACTCGAAAATACAATTCATGGAGTAGACAAACAATTTAAATTAGATTTTAACAGACAATCAAAATGATGAATTTATGGAAAGTATTTAATATTTATTAAGGGGGGATTGCGAAAATTTACAGGTAATTGATATTTTTGGATTATTATGTTGGGAGTTAAAAAATTAACGATTGAGGAAACACTTGGAAACACATCGAGATAAACCAACCTTAAACAATCAGCTATTAGAGGATAACTGGGGAGAAAGGGCGAGGAGCGTAAGAAGAAAGAGAAAGAGAATTCTCACCTGTTAGTCCTCACTCTATTAATTGTAAAACTGATATCACAATGGACGATTTTAAAATCTTAAAAACCACCCCTGATACCATATCATTAAGAATTCTTGAATCTATGTATATTAAATACCTTTCTCCTTCCTTAAATTTCGATTCTTCTTCTCACCAACTACTTCTACTCTAAACAAAAATATTACCAACCTCCTAGAGTGATCTCTCTCCGGTTTGCGAAAGGCGAACACAGTAGTGATTCGCCAGGAATCCGGGAGGAGACACTCTACACAGATCCTGTCGAACAAATCTAAGAGAAAGGCCATGTCTCGCTCACCCAGGTGTCAAAGAATGGCGTACGGGACATTGTCCTGACAATGGGCGGTGTCCGCGCACGAAACAAGAGCGGAACGCAACTCATTCAGAGTAAACCTGTCGTTGAAGGGTTCTCCGGCAGCCTTCCGCGACATCAGGACGTGCATTGAATGATGGCGGAGCTGCAGCACGGCTGGAGAATGCGGAGAAAGCGGTCGCGAAGGATTCTGTCACGGACGCAGGGTCCGAGATTGTGGTCCCATTCTCCTGGAGAACGAGAGTGGGGTCCTGCGAGAACTTACCCCGAATCCTTTTGACTCTCTTCCACACCTCTGCTAGAGGGCTCTTCTCGTTGAGTGGAGACACGTATGCCCACCAAGAAGAGCGGCGTGCGTGCTTCGAAATACATCGGAACCTAGCCCGACGAAATTCACCGACAATGAAATCGTTAGGGCGGCGCTTATAGCGCATGTAGGCATAGCGCTTCTGCTTGAGGGACGCATCACACTCGGTTTACCGCCACGGGTGCGGTCGGCGTGCAAAATGGCCAGACCTTCTAGGAATAGTAGCTAGGCCCACGGCGATGAGGTTGCCGAAGAAGAACTCAACGGCCTCATCAACCGACCTAAACTCCTCGACTGAGAATTAAGTTATTTCCTGAAATGCAGACCACCACGCCCGCGCCAAGCACCACGGCGGCGGGCTCTCGGTCGGCAGCGGCCCAGAAAATTATATTTGAATGGGAAAGTGATTACTACCATGGAGGTCATCGACCACCCCCCAATCAAAATCAGGCTGTGCATCCGAAGAGCATAAAGATAGGTTAAGGCAAGAAAATGAAGCGGTTCTCGGACAGTGATGCGTAAACTCATCCACATTTAGGACACCCATCTCAAGCTCTTCGATCAGGTCAGCAAGGACTTGTCCCCTGGGATTGATAGAGTAGTGTCCCCCGAGGGGGTGTCTACCGTTTAGATCTCCGAGACAGAGAAAAGGCCTCGGCAACCGTGCTAAGACGCAGCGGAAGTCTACCGCGTCGAAGTCGACTGACGGTAGAATTTACGCGGAAATAACAGTATACCTCCTATCAAGGTGCAGCAGCACAGCTACTACCTGAAAGGAGGCATCTAAAGCGAAGAGAAGAATGGAGACATCATGCCGAGTGTAAATCGCACATACTCCCGCCCGGCTCCATCAGGTGGTGGTGGGGTCGCAAAACCCTTATACCCGGGAGGGTGGGTAGGGGCAGGCGCCCAGCATGGCCTCCTGCAAAAAGATAGCTAACGGGGAACGAGAGCAGACGAGCCTCCGCAGCTCCTCTCAGTTGGCCCGGAGTCCGCGGCAATTTCATTGAAGGAATATGCCATCCAGGCCTAGCTCGGATGAGACGCGAGAGCCCTCTTCGAAGAGAAGACCCTTATGGGAATCGCCGCACGCTTCCCGGAAGCAGAACTCCTGGCGCCGTTGGCCGGACAATGCGCTGTCGCCTTCGAAGACTTATTGGGGAAGGTTGGGCTCGCCATGTGCGAGTCTTTTTCCTCCCTCCACCTCGAAACCTTAGGTGGGGAGGGGGGGCTCCGAGCCACCTGAGTCAGAGTCGATGACCTCCGAAGCTCCTTAGTTGCTGTCCTTTCTGGGGGCGCGTGGCCGTTTTGCCTTATGGGAAACGGTCACGCTGGGAAAAGGGGGCTGGTTTTAGCCGGGGCTGGATGTGAAAACTTTGTGCCGCCAGCATTACCAGGGGAGTGCCCAGGGTGGGTAGAACCCGCAGAAGGTTTCCGAATTGGCGCTGCCCGAAGGCGGCTCCGTTGATCGTGAGGAGGAAAGAGGACGATGTTTTGGGGGGAGGGGATTTTTATCATCGGGCATGGGAACCCTCTTCTCTCTGCGGGGAGCAGACGCCAATCACCCCTCGCAGTGGCCCACTCTGCGACGTGTGCGTATGGGGCTGGCGAGGGGTGCGTATGGTGAGGTCACCCCTCCCGTCTGGTGACCTGGCAGCTCTTCAGGATGGCGACTCCACAGTGGGCACGGCGAAAAAAAAATAGATGGTTTAGTGAGAAGGAAAATGGATGTGAGGAAGGTATGTGTGGGGATGAATCAGGTTATTAAAAAAACACCATCCCACACCGGACCTCAGGGGTTAGGGAACATTGTTCCCTCCCCCCTTAGCCCCGATCCGAGATAGTTGGCTGAGAAGGTCAGCATCTGCCCTGTGAAAATAGAGGCTGACCAGAGAAAGTTGTGGGAGAGGTTGTAGGGGAAGTGATGAAGTAGGGGAAAAATACAGGCTGTCTAAAAGAAGATGCTAAGCTGGGGCCGGAAAGTGCGCTGAGTCCCGTCAGCACGGCGGCCAGGAAGGCAAATCGCCGAGCCCATTACGGGGTCTCGAGGTTAATAAATGCGTAAGCGTTATAAGGGTCGAGAGTATATGAGCGCCAAACCTTCTTGTGGTAGGCTTCAGCGCAGAGGGGAATTCGTTTGAACGAGGCTTGAGATTAGGTAGGCTGTGTTTTAAAGGATCAATGCGGATACCTTAAGCAAGGAAATCACAAACGGGTTTTTTTTCGGGTTTGGGCGTAGAACTCTGGTAGCCTTGAGCTTAAGAAAGATTAGAGACGCGTGTGGTGTTTAAGTGGGGCCTATTACTACATGGAATCCCACTGACTAACTCTTCTGTCTGTGTTTTCTTACGCTCTTTCTAACTCCGCGGACTGAGTTTAGTAGTATATAATTGTGCCCGAAGACAGTGGGCGTGGACTACTATTATCAACTGGCGTTGCTTGGGTGGATGGACCCTTTTTAACTCTTATCAAAGGATAGATTTTGTTTGGGGTCAAAATAGCAAAGGTGCGACAGCGTTTCGCAGGCCCTTGCTAACAAACAATGACTGCTGCTAACTAAACAATAACCGCTGCTATCGTGTTTTCAGTTCTCCATTTGCATGCCAAGCTTTGTTTGAACAGCTGACCACTTTTGTAAGGTTGTGTGTATGTGTATGTTTGCTGCCGTCTTGAATTCTTTCTTCTCGCCTCGAGCAAAATCCATATATTATTTACATAAGTTTTTCTCTCTATTCTAGATGAGTTCATTATTACATGTCATATCCTTTTAGTAATTAATGAGTGTGCCCAATTTCAGGATTTCATAGGTCCACCGGGCACATCAATTATTATGTCAAATTCATATCATGCAATTCTTTTACTTTTGTAAATTAAATCATATTTTATGTACAACTTAATAATTAATTAATTCATTTATTTTACTTAACTTGTCAATTCATTTAACGTACTACTGTTTCAAACCTCTATTAAAATTTCACACACAAACAAACAAACACACGCTTTCAGCTCGACCAAATGGCACACTATTCCTTCCCATTCGACTCTCGCCATTCTCCGCATAAAGACCTCCTAATTCACAGTCCATCATAGTCACCATATTATTTCATATTTATTTCACATACTTCATTTCTCTTCACATCTTGTTACTGTAAATCATATTTTACCATATCTTACATTGTATACCTAATCCAATTTATCTCATTGTACATTCGTTGATTCTATGAATATATTTACATTTGTTTAATTGTTTTTCTTAAAACCCAGATCATTATTTCAAAATTTATTTTGCTTTCGTCTTAGGCCTAAAAACTAGCAGACGAACTTAATCAAACAAATTTATGGTATTGGTTTTCGAAACGCTATTTTGGCTGATTTACTAACCGAAAATAAATCTCATTAATAACCATATACTATAAAGTGGTGCCCAAAGTTTAATAATCTACCGTCAATTAATAAATAAATTTAAACGTTAAAATAATTCTTAACTCCACGCGTCAATTTTCTCTTTTTTTTATATCGTGTGTTATCTTTAACATCCTTCTTCCAATTATCATAATTCATGTCATTTTAATTTAATACTATCCCCTATATTCAACGAGTGGACAATTTATTTTGTTTCTCGATTATTTTTAATTTCTTCACATTCCTGTGCTCGTGAATAATTTCCACATATACATTCACACACGTGCACACAGCCACAGCTACTTCACTCATGTGAACAAATTCATTCAACTAACACAAGTATACATAAAATAGTGACTATGGTGGACCAAACACACCAAGTAAACATCAGTTAGCGGCCAACCCGATCATCATGACCAACATCTGCCTCAAACCACAGTGCGCGCATAGGCAACCACATGCGTACCTCTCTCTTCCCGTTTATGATCCTGCAAACCCAATTACATAGTTAGAGGTCTCATCCCTCCTCCTTAAACCACAGAACGTCACCGACGTTCCCGTAAGTACCTTTATTCAATTCAGGGAACTGCTAATTAACGGGGAACAGGCTGGTGTTCTAGACCGCCTGAAGGAGGCTTTCCTCAATAAATCCGGTAGGTCACAAATAGATGGCCTGAGAGAGCTCCAGAATACTCAAGAAATGGGAGATAAGAGTCCTACTTCTTTTTTTAAATCATATGAAGGACCTTACCAGGGTAAGAGGTGCTCAAATCGAACTTTTTAGCCCTCTCCTCACTGAGATTTTCATGAGAGGAGTCCCCGAGGGGATCGGGCCATTAATCCTAAGCTCAAACCCCACAAGCTTTGATGAGGTTGCTGCAGCCTCAGACAAATTGTATAAAAGTCCTTACGTGAATTGGGGCAACGGCCAAACTCACGGCCCAATTAACAATCCTTCAATTTCGCAGGTTCGAGGCACGTCGAGCTCCTCTGACGGACGGGCCGAGCGTTCAAGGGTTCCATCATCTCTATCGATGGACCTCGAGGCTTCAATACGGAGGATGGAAGCCGACATCCATCGGTTAAAGCTGCAGCAGGAATCCCAGAGCGACCACAGACACGGGTTTGGCGATGGAAGGCGCAGGTCGCGCTCTGGTTTACGAATGAGAAACCAACGAGGGCATCCTGATGCAAGAGGTGAGAGACAGCAAAATTTTCAACCTCATTCTTCTAACTATTATCACCATCTTCCACACCATTAGGGCCTATGCTGGTGTCATCAAAGGTACGGGCAGAACGCTGTACACAGCCTTGTAGCCACCGTTATGCTTCTTCACATACTGCGCCAAGTAGTCTCCCAAAGCATAACGTTTCCTTTTCCTCTCATCCATCTCAATGGTGCTGGTACCACAACAAATCTGGTGCACAAGCTCTTAAATGTTTGCAACCGCGCACATATTTGGAGCCAGTACCTTCAAATCTAAACCCTCCAGTTTTCTCACTTCACCCAACTCAACCACTTTCTCCAAATCCTGAAATTTTAATGTCCCAACCTTAAAATTCTTGCATTCCCCTCACTCCAGTCTCTCAATCACAAACTTTAAACTAGAAAGGCATGGGACAACAGGGTCTACATTCCCTGCCTACACCTCATTTCCTCCAGTAGCTCGTCCATTTCGTATTTTTGACCCACTTTCTGAATTTTCATTCCTGGTGGACACTGGTGCTGAATGCAGTGTCATACCAATTTATAAGGCCGACAAAGCTTCTGAAGGCAGCCAATTCGACCAATATTAGGACCTACGGAAGGCGTAAGCTTCAAGTTTCACTCGGTCTCCTTCGGGTTTTTCGATGGACTTTCATCATGGCCGAGGTAGAGTGTCCCATATTGGGCCTCGACTTTCTTTCGGCTCACGACCTCTTGGCCGATTCTCGACAACGCAAGCTTGTCGACCGCAAAACTCTCCTCACTGTCTCAGATTCGTACTCACCTTCTAAGAATTCCCTCCCCCCTATTCATCTCCCATCCACCGTTTCAGCGCCTCCTCCAGGAGTTTCCTGAGCTCACCCTTTCACCTTCGAAGGACAGGACCATTAAACAGTGTGGTGCATCGGGTCGAGACAACAGGAGGTTCTGTATTCTCACGGCTACGCCGTCTAGCACCTGATAAACTCTCTGCTATGCGTGATGAATTCCAATTCATGATCGATTCGGGCATTTGTAGGCCTTCCTCTTCTCCGTGGGCCTCTCCACTTCACATTGTGCCCAAATCCACGCCGGGGGAATTCAGAGCTCTTAACGCTGTAACAATTCCTGATCATTATTCCTTGCCGTACTTAGCCGATTTTAACTCCTCTCCATGGTTGAACGACTTTTTCTCGCTTGGATCTGATTCGTGCTTTCAACCAGATAATGTCGCAAAGGATAACATCCCCACTCCGTTTGGTGCTTTTGAAATGGTCAAGATGCCACATGGATTGCGTAACTCTGGTCAAACTTTCCAGCGCTTTATGGATCAAGTTTTTAAGAGTCTTGCTTTTGTATTTTGCTACATCAATGGAAGAACACCTTTCTCACCTTCGCCAAGTTTTTTTTTCGTCTTCAGGAGTACGGTATCGTACTCAACACCTCCAAGTGCCTCTTTGGTGTTCCGCAACTCTCATTCTTGGGGCACCATGTCTCGAGTGCAAGGATTAGCCAACTCGAAGATAAAGTTCACGCGATGCGAAACTTTTCTCGTCCTACATCACGCAAACAACTCTGTTGTTTATGTGGCATGGTCAATTTCTACCACAGATTCATCCCTAAATGTGCCCAGGTCATTCAACCTCTCAACTCTATGCTCACCAAGACCAAAAAGAACTCTCCTCTTGAAATGGTCTGCCGAGGCGTGCGAGTCATTCTCTCGCACCAGAGGCTATTGCCCGCCCTGTGGAATTGGCTCATCCTTCTCCAGGAGCCCCCATCAACGTCGACTCCGATGCATCCTCAACCCACATAGGTGCAACCTCTCAGCATAAAGTTGGTGACCAATAGCAACCTCTCAGCATAAAGTTGGTGACCAATGGCAACCTCTTGTTTTCTTCTCTCGCGCTCTTACAAACCCTCAAATGAGTTTTTTTAACGTTCTCTCGAGAACTCCTCGGAATATATCTCGCTGTCCGACACTTACGCCATCATTTGGAAGGGCGTGAATTTACAAATTTTACTGACCATAAGCCCTTGGTCGCTGCATGTTCGTCTCGTAGTACTTAGTCAGTACACACTGCAGTTGACACTAGTCATCGTGCAGATGACGAACTATATTCGCTACGTTCTTGTTTCTTTAAACGTCGTACCGGACGCGATCTCTCGTATTTCATCGATTTCGGGCACGCAACTCTCCTACACTGCGCCCATCGATCATGCAAAAATAGCGCTTGCCCAGGAACAAGATCAAGAAACGCAAACACTGCGTCACTCTTCTCAACTCGTTGTTCTCGAGATGGACTTGCAGGACAGTCCTTACAGGCGCATCCTGGTTAACTATTCAATTCTCATCTTGGCGCCAATACCACACGCAAGCTCGTTGCACAACGCTTCATTTGGCCAGGTATGAATGCCGATGTGGGCATCGCTCATGCTTGCCATGCCAGCGTGCTAAGGGTACACCGCCACACAAAAGCTCCTCTGGTCCCTTTTCCTCTTCGTTCGTCATGTTTTGACGCCGTTCACATCGATCTAGTATGTCCTCTTCTCACCATGATCGATCGTTTTACTCGCTAGCCAGAGGCCAGCGGTTACTATCTCGGACATCAGAGCTTCCACCGTCACTCGAGCTTTCGTTTCAGCACGGGTTGCTCGTTTTGCAGCCACGATCATGATTGATCGTGGCAGCCAGTTTGAATCCCACCAAATGGGATGTTCCACTTAATTATATGCGTGCTTGTGGGGCGCGAGAGCAGGTACGGCGCCCCTGGTTCTGCCCAGGACGCCACCCTGGAGGGTACCACATTTGGCTATTTGTCGCCACGCCTCTGCTCCCAAAGCTTGTACTGCGCCGGGAGTATTGCGTTCAACCTTTTTGGAGCACATATCGTGTCACGCTGGAACCGTGCCAGTGTATACAGATGGCTCCAAGTCCCAAGAGGGGGTCGGCTTCCACGCCGGGGCTCTACCAGGCGCTGCGTCTGTCTTCACGGCTGAGCTGGTGGCAATACACCACTCGGTATGGGAGATTACGCGACGTGCCCGATTCGGAGACCGGATTGTGATCTATAGCGACTCACAAAGTGCCCTGAGTGCTCTTGGGGCATTGGAATCTCCGCATCCTCTGCTTCGCGATATTCGTGACGCCACGGTTTTGGCGAGCCGGGCAGATGTCGAGCTTATCTTCTGCTGGGTTCCTGGACATGTAGGAATTGCGGGGAATGAGCGCGCCAAAGAGTCCGCGAGGACTCTGCGACCGGACCAGCGTTTCGCTCTTCCTCACACCGACTACATGGCAGGAATACGGGCAGCTCTTCGGACTGCTTGGCAAAGAAGATGGGAGACGGTCGAAGGGAACTTAAAAGTTGCGTGCCATTGCGCCGCGACTGTTCCCATGGACCTATCCCCCCAATGCCGCGGCGGCTTCAGGTTGCTTTCTGTCGTCTCCGAATCGGACACACTCGTGTGACGCATCGCTATTTGATGGAGCGCTCGCCTGCGCCCTATTGCAACGACTGCGTCGTCCCCCAGACTGTTCGGCACATTCTTGTCGAATGTCCCAGTCTGGGTGATCTTCGCGCACGATACCCGTCCCAGTACCGGGATGAGCGGGGTCGCTACCGCCTGTCCCATGTGCTCGGTTCAGATTCGTGCACATTGACTTGTGGACTTGTTGACTTCTTGGGGGGAGGCCGGCCTTCTCCCTATTATTTAAGCAAGGTTTGTTTTTTTTCCCTTTAGTTGCACGCTCCTGCGCCGGGTAGACCTCTTCCCGACGCACCAGCTTGCTTCCTTTCCCCCTTTTGGGTTTTTTTTTTCCTCTAATTTTATTTTAAAGTAGCCTAGAACTAGGCCAGTTTTAATACGGCGACTAATGCCCAAGTAGGCAGTCGCCAGATGAGCTCTTAAAAAACCCCCCCCAAAAAACTACATTGTGCAGCCTAGTTTTTCTCTGACCTAGTAGACGTTCCTACTCTCCTATTCACATGAGCTAGGCTACGTACTTTATATCAATCCTAGTTTGTTCCAAGATGGACTACGAATGCGGGTTTTACGCATCAGCAGGATAGCATTAGTGAGGGTGGGAACAATCTGCCAGTCTTCGTAGGACGGCAGGTACCTTTCTTAGTGCATTGTGGACGTGAGGCACCCTCGGTTTAATATCTGCGCTCACTGCATCCGCGGTAGACATACAGATTTAATACTAGGTAACTCTTGGCTGTGTAGCTTTGATTCTGCCAAGGGCACTATTTTTATTTTTTTCGCCACGCCTCATCTCCGAAGGTGTTTGGCAGAAACATACATCCAGCGCACGGATGAGTCAGTCAAAAAACAAGGGGGGGATTGAGTTGAATGAAAGGACCATTGTGCGACTAGAGCACTAGTTTCCTCACACCGACTACATACGAATAAACTGTTGCTTCTCAGGAGTGGAAGAGCCTGCTGTTCCAGACTTTGTGCCCCCAATCTCAAACTAAAAGTCTCTTCACGTAATCGGGTTCGCCTTAAGGCTGGCCCACTGCCCTAAGAAATAGATTCGCAATTGTTGGGCGTGGTTAGCCAGACTTTAGAAATCCTCGGTCGCTTAGATGTTTATGATCCGATATAGATCGAGGGTTTCCAATAATGGAAAGACTATTGTATGGAGTATCCTGACTCGATCCGTTAGCATTCACTTGTTCACTTCTACTCTCCTCAACCATGGAATTAAGCCTTTAGGCAACATATCCCAAGAGGAATTCTCTCTTTGCCGGTCAATTGAGATTGTAGAGAATGAGTTGGTGGATGAGGTCACGTAAGAGTGCTTGCCATCAGACCAACGCTCCACTTTTCCTATCACAAATCAAGCGAGATCTTTCCCGTCATGTTAGATTCCTCTCTCTCTCCGTGCCAGTAACAGCCGATGGTCAGAGCGGCCCATATCGGCGAAGCAAACTCGCACACAACCGATGTTGTTGGTGATGTCGCCGTCGTCGTTACTCAGGTGATTGTGTGTGGCTGTTCCAGAGGATGGTTTGTGGTGGGAGTAATAAGAATATGCATTTGACATAGTGTACCAGGTTTTGTGCCTGAGATCCATGTGATCCTTCCTAACTGGTTTCGTAGTGTAAGTGGTCTTTTAGTGTAGTAGTTGTGCTGAGTTTTAGGGAGTTATTTAGTATGGCTTGTAGTGTTGTGGTTAAAGGCCAAGGAATAACTTGCATAGGTTTTATGCAATTGTGTTACTGTGGGGTGTGATTTCTAGTTAGCTGGTTTGTTTTGTGGTAGTGTGTGAACAAGTTATGCTTGTGTATCACGTTGTCTGATAATGTCCTGAATTTAGTGTGTTAAGTTAGGTTTTGTTTTTGTCTGCGTTCTGTATAGTGTTTATGTGTGTAATAGGTTCATTCCTTGTGTCTCGAAGTGTTGTTCCGTTTCATTTGTGCAAGGCTTCCCAGTTGGCACTTTTGTAATGTGTGTATGGGGGGGGGGGGTAGCTGGGGTGTTTGACCAGTCCCTGGATGTTGATCTCTGCGTTACTTCATGCCCGAGGCCAGAAATAATTTGGTTCGTCTCAAGCAACGGTGTAGACCGAACAGCCCTTATATTTAGGATGAGCTTTTTAGGTACCAGGCAGGTACTGGTTATTGCCCCTAATAAGTAAACTTCTTTCAGCTATCCCTAGGTTGATACAGTCCGAGGAAGGAAAGGCTCGAGTGAAATGAAGAGGAAAGTAGCCGATCTTAAGGAGAATTCGTGCTGAAAATAATAGTTAGGGATGGCGCGAACTGCGGGAGAGTCGCCATGCTAGTGCTGAAAAGGATGCAAGTAGAGCGAATCCAGACGCGTATGAATACAAGATTTAAGTGCTTCTAACGATTGATACAGGTTTTAAGATAAAAGATTCAGATATGATACAAACAAGTACACCTACAGAAATAAAAACTTAGAGTAGGATTTCAATTCAATCAAGACTTAATTGTAATTTATTTAAAAATATGAAATGTGTTTAATAGCTTCACTCTTATTAAACTAAAATACAAAATAAAACTATACTTATCAAAAGTTTGTTTTCGCAAATTTCTACCATTTGGAAGTAAAAAGTTAAAATCTTCCACGTTTACTTAGTTTGTTAATCTAAAAATTGTGGCTCAGATCGAGGAGCATTTAACAAATAATACACAAAAACAGGATCCGGAATCTGACCAAGAAATAGAGAGTCAGTTGATGAAAATTCCCTGAAATACAAAATTATTAATGGGGATAATGGAAATTTGTTTGAAACATGTTAAGAGGCGAGGAAAGAAAAAGAGGAAAACGGATATGTAATTTTATGTTGGCAGCCAAGCACCTCTACAATGAAAATACAAACACAGTCGAGTAGATAATAATAGTTTTAAAGAAGAATCAGTGACAACTAATACGCCTATAGTCAATAGCAAGAGTAGTAAATTGACATCCGCGGGGAATACGAATGCCTCAGACTGGAGAAGAACATCTGACGGAGGCAGGAAGAGAGGAGAAAGATAGAAGTCAGTCACAGCATTACACTTAAATATAAAGATATACTTATTATATGGATTATTAGGTCGTGAACTACTACGCATAAAGGGAGTGAACGAAATCAGGTATTCAAATTGGGCAGCGGCCACTATTAAGGGAGAATCACCACGCGATTCTCGAGTCAAAGAAAAACAAAAGAAAAAAAATAGTAGTAAAAATTAATGTAAATATACAAAAAATCAAACTCACAAAAAATTTAATGTAAAAATTTCTACTACACAAAGCTTACTACTAAAAACTGTGAAGAACATTAAGGAGGAGATAACATCGACACTCGAGATGATTAGAAGTCACAGAAATATGTTGCTGAAGAGGAGGAGGAGTATGAGGGCAGGGGAGAGAACGAGGTGGAAAGGAGACAACGAGAGATGGGGGGGGGGGAGAAAAGAAAGAATCTAAAGTAGCAGCAGATGAAGGGGGACGGTGCTGATGGCTCGAAAAACTGTTCCCAAAAAATACGGTATGCAATTTTTTTTATTTAAAAAGCGGATAGTCTTAAAATGGGAATTCCGTGGAACATAGATAGTAAAGTAGTAATTACGAGGGAGATTACTATTCGAGGAATAACTTTAAACCAAACTCCGTCAAGCAATGCTCACACTGAAGCTATCTAGTGCTTCGCCCAATTTCAGCCCATAAACGAGGGACAAGATCATGTTAGCAACTTTCCTAAAGCAAATTTCTAGGACACACTGATATGCACAGCTATCTAAATACATTTAAAATGATAATGCTTAGAACACTGTACTTTCGCATATTATCTTATTTGGCCTAAAGAGAAGAGGGAATTAACCAACCACATTGACGATACTTGTTAGTTCGCTACGAGAAAAAGGTGGGGAGGGGCTCTACATTGTTTCTAGGAATGCAGACATAAAACCAGGTATTTTATCAATTTATAATTGCAAGAACATTCAAGAGTGAACAATTACTGAAAAAAGAATTTATACAGGACGAACCTGGTTTTAAAAAATGTTTATGAAGAAATGTGAACACGAATTTATAGAAGTGCGGCGAATTTCAAAGAAACCATGGCGACGGGTTGAGTGGGTCGCCACCCAGCCAACACCCAACTAGAAACGAGGGCCAACCCCAATGGGGCACTTCGGTTCAAGGTGAGCAAGTGGGCACGTACCTACGTTTCACCAGGAGAAAACCAACTCGAGAGAACTACTCTCAGCAAAAGTCACTCGGGGTGGCAGAGTCGCAAACCCAAAGCGGTGACAACGGAGGTCGCAGACTACAGGGCGGTTTTATGCCAGAGCGATTCAGGGTAGAGAGAACGAAAGCGTGAAAGCCATCGCTAGCTCGCCCAATTCTTATTATTTTTTTTTTTCCTAATGAAACGCTCTTGGTGATACACCTATCAAATACGTTGAAAATGAAAACAGAAGACCTAAGATAATTGTGTAATTGTATTTAATCGTAAACACTACGTTGTTCCCTCCAAATTCGAGTTCGAGGCACAGAAATAAGAGGCTTATATTCTCGTGTTTCTAAGAGATTGCAGGGCAGGGGTAGGACAATTTACTTGTTTTTTAAGGGCACACGGTCAATCAACTTACAAAATAAAGACATGCCCTACGTGCTCCATTCCTTAAGCACCTAAACATGGGGGGAGGGGGATATGCCCTGTCACAAATTTCTTTCTGCCATCCTTTAAAAACAGGACCCCGTAGTAAGAATTTACTATTAATGGCAATTTAACAGATTAAAGTGCTGTCTGCACCGAGGAAGTTGTAGTCTTGGAAAAGAGAAACTTGCAAAGTCGAAGTCACCTTAAATGAACGATTTAAAACGATGTCTGTTCATATGCCATCTTGTGCCACACTGTGAATATCACATAGGAAGGCACCGAAGTTGTACAAAAATAGTATCGGAACTGATATGTGCAAATTTCAAAACTATTCCTCTTTTGTTTCTCTAATTTGATGGAAAATAAGCGTAGACAACCGAATATAAAACGAAGAGTAACGAAAATCTAGTGCATCGAAATTCAGATGTATTGATAAGAGGATCCCAATGAAATAAACCGTTAATTCGATTCAACAAATTCATCTCGATAACGAGAGTAGAAAACAAAGGCAAAACTCCGAAAACGTGGTCTATTTGGCTTCCTTTACTAGACTAATTTCATTATTAGATTGTCTCGTCGCAATGCGTGGCGTTAACCGCAAAAAGGTTTACAGAGGGTGTCAGACAGGCTAAGCAACCACCAGACTTTAAAGCTTTCGGAAAATACTGTTATATTTTTTCAGGTTTACTTAGAAGAATTGACGCAGACCGAAAACGCGTCCATTAAAACTCTTCACTCGCGGTTGCTTTAGATCTGGTTAAGAAGTCTACTGCAACTCCCTTGGCGCATTATTTTGTTTTGTGCTTCATTTTATGCTTTTTTTTTTTTGGCATTTATATTAATACTTCTTTTAGCATTGAGAAAACTAATCCAATCACCTACTAAGACTACAATACACAACGAACGAGATGCAAGAATGCCCTTAGAGAGAAGTCAATAATGAGACGGGGTAGTCTCGATTTAAAGAAAGCCGACGAAACGCCAACTCGGAAACTACACCACTGGCCCGACAAGCGCGCGCGCAAAAATAAAACAAATACGGTGAGCGACTGGAGTCACGAAGCTAATCCAATTCTCACGAGAACCATAAACGGAGCAGACATAACATAAAAGTGTGAGGGATGGGGGGGGGGGGGGGGAGGCCTGCTCAGGTACGATGAAATGGCAACCCGCCAGAGGGGCGTGGCGGAGAACTGGTGCAGTCGCGGGCCAACTTGACAGGCCACAGCGAAGCCACAAAAACTCGCTCCACTGGAAACCTCTCGTGCCCTCAGCAATACAATACGGGGAGGGGGGATTAGGTCTCACCCACAAGCCCCAGTAGCAAACGCTTAGGGAAGGCTGTTTACTATCTGTCGCTGCTCACAAGAGTCGCTCGCTCGCTACCCTCCTCTGCCCAATCCGGGGACAATGGAATATTTAATGCAAATGGTCATAAGACTTCAAGTTGGAATGATTTAAGGTTTTTTTTTATCTCTTCAAAGTATTCTATTGTTATAATTTAAGCTTCAAAAATGTAAAAATATAGACTATAGTTACATGATACATTTAAAATAAATACCTTTACCATTATTATTGTTATTAGAATTATAAAATATGATGTTATTTGTGTGTCTCCATTACTCTCTCCCTACAATTATTAATAATTGCTACGACATTCTAGACTAACACACATCACTTTAAATAACACTTAAAATATCAAGAGCTACCGTAATAAAAAAACGATCCTATTATTATTGTGTTCAGTAGTATCATATGAGAGAGCTCTTGGACCTTAACAGCAATGGCGAGTCGCGATAAACATTTATCCCAGAAACCACAAACCAAATTCATATTTTAACGTCCCTCAACAATAATACTGGAATAAGCAATCTTTCTGAATATATATATATACCTCCCTTTTTAACTCTCCCATTAGTGTAAACCCCCCCAACTCACCCTCTCCCAGCAAATTCTTAAAAAAGTTTACATAAATGATTTTACATTGAAGAATTTAAACACAATCAACTAAATGATAGGCTACAAAAATGGTTCTTATACTTGCAGGTTCCTGCCTCCTTACAAAGTACTCATTGGTTAAGCTAAAGAATTAAATACAAATAAGGGGCGACGCCAGCTGAGGAGTAAAGGCGTCGCGCGCGCGCAACCAGCCGTGCATCATCTTCCATTTAAACCTTTCCCTCTCTCTCTCTCTCTCCTGCTCCTCTTCCTGTCCCTAAGGGGAGGGGGACACAAATGCCTCCGACTGAGGTAGGAAACAGAAGCACTTAGATGGTGCTCTTACTGAAGCTCACTCTCAAGTGGGAGGAGTCGCCTAGCTGATAGTTGTGCATTTTCTGAAACCGAACAAAAAAGTAGGCGCTCATTAGTGAATGGTTTACAGGCGAGGGGAAAATAACGCCAAATTGCACTAAAGGATCAAGTTTAGGGATAATGAGGGATACTCACAATCAGCGCCAAGACTGCATCCTCGTTCGATTCGAGTTGAATAAGAGCCATTTTTCGGTCTTTCCTGTTGGAACAAAACGGAGTGAAAATAATTTTATTTTTCTGCGACCGTCTAAAAGGGGCAAAGGTCGTTGTACCCATCTTATAGTCTAATGCTTGCCTCTTTCCGGTAGGATTAACCCCAGAATGGGCCAACAATTCGAAGGGGTGGGGGGGGGAGGAACGCAGTTGTCGCAGTAATGTGCAGTGGGGCGTTCTTTCAAAACTAATATGGGGACTGACCGACTCCATAGCTTATTGCGACACACACACAAAGCAATACAATAAAGAAACACGCTCTGGGGGCGGAGGAGGTCCGTCAACAGACGCCATTTTCCAGTCAGAGCATAGCATCCGACGAGCAGCCTCGGCCTCAACTGTGCAGAGAAATGCTAATCTAACTTCAAGTTAAGAAAAACAACTTAAAAAGAAAAAAAGGACGCATCAATAGTAGAGAGGAAAAAAAAACAATACCAAGAACATTTATGTTGGCAATGGATTTCATTGTAAAATATGGTAAATAGAATCTTGGATACGATTTTTGCACTCATCAACTTTGTTGCAAAATATTAGCCGTGACAATAATCACAATACACGAGTGTATAATAAAATGTCTATACGCCTGCAGGAATTGGAAAAGCTTTCAAACAAATAGATAAAAAGGGTTTAAGGTACGGAACTAGTGGGATGCTGCCCAATCAAAGTGGATTCTATATGGTAGCTAGGATAAAACGAGGCGAATTATCTATAAAAGGTTGAGACCACTTTGTGAACTCGGCAAAGGGCTACCTCCAATGACCGCAATCTATGACGGCTTGAGTGCCAAGAGTGAATAGAATTTTTTACAGTTTGGATGATGAACAGTCATCCCATTCATTCTGCCAGTTGAAAAATATATTTTCTTATTGAAGTAGTCCCTAAAAGGCAGAGCCGTCCTCAAGCGACAGAGAATGTGCTAGGCGGGCCGGGCCAGCAGCCCCCCCCCCCCCCACATGCAGAGGGACTCAGCAAAAAATAATTCTATAGCGGGACGCATTTTGGACCAGCCAGTTGCAAATTTCTGTGACTAAGGGATGGGACGCATTAAAAGATCTAATTGATTGTAAGACACTCCTTGAGTCGGAAAAAATTGACAAAATGATTAAAAGGTAAAATTTAGATGAGTCTAGGTTAAAAGGATTGCTGAAAGTTCAGCGGTAAAAATGGATGCTGCTGGTGGCAATGATAAAGTTAGGAATTCTCCTCCTGGGTAGATGGCTGCGGCACCCACGCCACTGTCGGAATTAGAGCCATCCGTGTATAATGGGCACCATTGATTGTGTGAGATCGAATGCTCTAAGAACAGGCTCTTAATGATGCGAGAGTCTATGGAAGACTTCCCCAGGCTACACATGTTGGTAGTGTGGGGAGAGGAGCACGCCAACTAAGGGTCAGTAAGGAGCTTGGAGCACCCAGGTTAGAAAGATGATCTCCTATGAGAAGGTTCAAGGGGCGGGGTAAAGCTGGCAACTTATCATATGCCGCCTTTGATTCGGCAGCATACAGCCATATGTAGACCTCTGATACGGGGGGTTGCTGTACTCGGCAGAGGTATTGCATGCATATTTGAAGTCTATGGTAGGGTAAAAGGAAGTACCTCCTCTCACAGTAAAGGCTGTTGATAGAAGTACACAAGGCTCCACTGGAAAGGCGAACTTTTAGGTTTCGAATGGGGTTCAGCATTTTAAGGGCTGAAGGGGAAGCCGATGAGTAAATTTGACAGCCATAATCCATTTGGATAATGGATTGTCCACAATGTTTGTCGGTCACTGCCCCCACGAAGTGTGAGAGGAATTTCAAAATGTCTAGAGACCGCAGACAGCCCGTTCGCAGTCGGAGTAGGTGTGGTAAACAGGATAACTTTGGATCGAGAGTTAAGCCAAGAAACTATATCTCCGACTTGTAGGTAGATAGATGGCGGAACAAGAACCCCTCTGCCCCGGTGGAAATACATTGCTTTGGTTTTGTTCGTGGAAAAGCGGAATACCTTAAGTTGTGCTCTTTTGGAGACGGCATCAACGGCCAGTTGTAGCAGACGCACTGCTGATTAAAGGCGAGGTGAGGAACAGTATAGTGCTAAATCATCGACAAACAGAGTTGCCGATAGACCCTCTGGGAGAGACGAAATATTATAAGTGATGGCAATTATAAAACATAAAAAACTTAAAACACTGCGCTGAGGAACTCCCTCCTCTCATCCCCCAGAGGTATAGCTGCTTCAAGATGTTGTGTCGTAAGCTTTCTCAATATCGAAAAATATGGCCAGGACTCTGTGCTTTGAGAAAGCTTTCCGGGCCGATCCCTCGAAACGTACTAGTAGGTCAAGGGTACTATGACCTTTGCGGAAGCCATATTGAAATGGGGAGAGAAGGTGATTCGTTTCTAGGAACCAGTTTAGGCGCACCAACACCATTTTTTCCAGCAACTTACTCAAACAGCTGGTGAGAGCTATAGGGCGGTAGTGATCTGCGTCCAATCCGTCCCTGCCCGGTTTGACAAAGAGAACGATGATCCTAATGCGCCATGATGATGGGTAAAAACACTTCACCCATATAAGGTTGTACAAATAAAGTAAGAAGAGTGTAGAGTGTGGATGTAGGTGCCGAATCATATCGAAATGGATCTCGTCAATGCCAGGGGAAGTAAATCTGCAAAGTGGTACTCAGGCTCATGGATGCTGAATAGAGCATCTTTCTTTGATTTATAGGATAGAAAAGCATTATCGTAACGGCTGACAATGCTGACGGCGCGGAAATGGTCGACAAAAGCATTCTTGACCACCAGGCTGTCATTCTCCAAGGAACAGTGCTAGTGTTGAGTGTGGGGGTATTATGATCAGCATAACAACCCCCGATCTTAATTTCGACGAGCCTGACGAAGCGCACGAGCTCGGTTTCGGTCGACCTTGTTGTACAAAGTTGGATTCTTTCGAAATCAGGCATGGGCAAACTTGTAGGTTTTGACGGCTGTTGCATACGCCGAGGTCCACCAGGACACGGTTGAGCGACCAGTGGCGGGTCGCCTCCGTGCGATGGTCTGTGTTGCTGCATTGTGTATAGTCGATGTAAAGTATTCTACTGCCGCGTCCACTCCATTGAAGGTCCCAAAGGATGCACTGTGAAGGATGCATCTTGGAAATCTTCCCAATTTGCATGAACGAAGTCCCACTTAAGGGGCATGGTTGTATGAGGGCTAACTTGAAGGGCCGACAAGAAAATAGGGAAATGGTCACTCCCATGGAGATCGTCAAGAATTGACCATCGAAATTCCGTAAAGCAATCCAGGAAACAAACAGAGGTAAACAGAGCTAAAAGAGTCCGTCTGGACATAAGGTAAAATCGCCAGTGTTTAAAAACACAAAGAAAGTCATAAATAAAAGACTAAAACACTGCCTTTTGGCATTTCGAGGGATCTCACCCCTGTATGGGTGACGGGCGTTAAAATCTCCTAGTAATAAGAAGGGGGGGGGGGCAAATGGTCTCTAAGTTCTAAAAGGTCGGGTCTTGACAATGATAAACAAGGGGGTAGGTAAATAGAGCAAACGGTAAAAAGCTTAGTAAGAAAAACCCTCACAGCAACAGCTTGGAGGGTAGTATGTAGGGAGATGAGAGAAACATGGTAGGATGAAGATACCATGATTGACACCCCTCCATGAGAGGGGCTTCCAGCAGGAGCAATAGAGTTGAAAGTGAGAAAACCGGGTACCGGCGGAAAGGGCCGTATACCCAGTTTATTCTCCTGGAGACAAATAACAACGGTGTCGAGAGTGGTCAAAAGAATTTTGAGTTCTTCCCACTTTGGAAGAAAGCCTTGAAAATTCCATTGTAAAATGGAAGATATTATGTGGGACGGTTAGATACCACTGTGGATATCTTTTTCTCTTTTGTGGCCGATATTGCATTTGAGGTTCGTCCCAAAGAGCTTGGGAGACGGAGAGCAGATTTGGAGGAGCCTGCTTTTGCAGGGGGAGATCCTAGAGGGAGCAGTAACTGGGGCTTTGGAGAACCAACCGAAGCCCTTGATTGTAATTCGGACTCACAACCTGGCGGAAAAGGAAGATCGAAAAGGGATTTCCGACCGGTAGATCCGGATTCATGGGTCGAAGGTATTTTCGGTGTCTGAGGGGTTGGTCCAACCGCCAAGATTGGTGATGTTGGAGTATCAACTGCTTCCATCGGATCATGGGTAGAAGGGTGAATGGAACGGACAGGCGATCTGAGCAAACTGTGTGTATAGCTGCCATCGTTAAGGGCATAGAATGTTGAGCCATAGGGAAAGAAGAGTCCATTTAAGATTCTATTCTCGGGGTTCGGCCGAGTCGGCTCCAGAGTTTGCCTGCACGCTTATTGGTGGTCGATGACCCAGGTGAGGAATCCTTCCTCTTACCACTGGGCTTTTGGGTCTCGGGGCCGGGTGGATGAACCTTCACTGGTTGATTTTGAGGATTCTTTCAGATAGCGTCTAATGGTCTTAAGTCTCTCCCAGCTAGAGCTGGTTATCTCGGCGTGAGAACGATGCTTCGACTGCATATCCTGATTGTTTCTGCCGCTGCGAGATGTTGGATGAAGTGCTTCAGGTTGGTCGGTTTCCTCCAGCGTCAAGTAAAACGTCAGAGTGGTGAGGTTTGTGCTCGAGCATGCTGGCGGGCCACTCTTATATCTAGACTTAGAGAGTCGCGCAAAGGGAGCACCTCCTTTTCATATAAAAATATAGAGCAGTCTTGACGCAGCACTGTGGGTACCTCCGCAGTTGACACAGCGAGTGTTTTGGTGCATTCGGGGCCATGGTAGTCAGAGCTACGATTCACGTAGGAGCGGGGGTGCCGACAGGTACGGCCAACATGTTTAAACTGGTTGCAAATGAAGCAGCGTCCGGGTAGTTACGATGTAGGGACTTACCGGGACACGAAGGTACCCAGCATTAATATACTGCTGCAGTTCTTGTCGTTCGAATGTTAAAATCAGTGTGGCGGTTGGGACTCTAGTGGAGCCCCACCCGTGTACATGTGTGACACGTTGGGTACAAAAGGTTGCTCTGAAGGCGGGTGAGGTCGTAGTCCATTAGTTCGTTTGAACGGACTACACCTTTGACACAAGGTTGTTTTGAGTGGGATGACACCTCGACTACGACATCACCACTACCTCTTGACCAGATCCGGCGGGGTTCACTACAGCAGGACTCAAAAGATTCATTGACGTCGAACACATCGACTTTTGCAAGTGGGGTGTCGGATGATGAACTCATGACAAGAAAGTGAGGATAATCTAAATCTAGCTCTACTTCGTTGGAATAGGGGTCCAACGAGCGAGGGAAGGCTGAAAGGGGAGCGAGGGAAGGCTGAAAGGGGAGCGAGGGAAGGCTGAAAGGGAAGCTAAGGAACGTTTGGCACGAGAACCCTAACGAGAAGGGGAGGTTTTTGGTTTATGGCTAGCCATTGCAAAAAGGACAAAAAAAACTTCGCATTCTCCCTCGGGACTCCCCACCATGGAGGCCTATAAGGGTCCTGCACTACTGCAACTCTACAATCAGTTACGTCCGGTATGTCCTCTTTGAGAACGGATACGGATCCACCACACCATCTTTAGAAACCTAAGAGGCTGCCCGAGTTCTACGAACGGAGAAAAGGGGCCAACGATGGGTTTCCCCTTGGGCATTCGGTAGACAAAGGCGGTAGAGATGCCCGGGCTCTTCCACCTTCATGAAAGAACAATTAGGAATCAATCCATAAAATGAACAGAGGTCGGGTATCTATCAATAAGGGCCACTAGATAGGTGAAGGAAGAGGGGGAAATAAAGGGCAGTGGAAGAACCTAATAGGGAAGAGAAGAAAGTGGGGCACGTTAAAAAGTCTTGTTGGCAGCACCAAGGGACCCCCCCCTCGCCACGGAAAGGCCATTTTTTTTATTAAGGGGCTATCTGGCGACTGCCGACTTAGGCATAAGTTGCCGTAAACAAACAGCCTAGTTCTAGGCTACTTCAAAATAATTCAACAGGAAACAACAATAACAAAGCAATAACAAAAACAACAATAAAACCGGGTTAAATGAAAGGGAGGTGGCCGGCCTCCCCCCCAAAGTCAATAAGTCCACCAGTCATGGTGCACGCACTCGTCCCGAGTACAAGGGACAGGCGGTAGCGACCCCGCCCATCCCGGTACCGAGACAGGTATCGTGCGCGAAGATCACCCAGACTGGGACACAAGGAAAGGCCAGCCTATATGGCAACAACCCCTGAAGAAAAGATCCCAGGTAAAGGGGATGTGGGAAGCAAGCCCTAAATAAGTCTAGTAGATAGCTGAAGACCCGTCGGCTATCAAGCTTAGTTATCACTTTTCTCATTCCCAATTCCATCCACCATTCGTTCCAAGTCATCGACACTAACTATCCCTCAAACCTGCCAACTCACAACCACCCCTCCACATCCTCTACTTGCAAATGTAGACACCTAAATAATTAACGAGCTCCTCCTTCAGGCATTAGGCAAAGACGGCACACGGGTTTCCCCCATCCCTTACTGGCTGTGTAGTAGTGGTGATTAGCCAACCTGCCTTTAACCAGGCTGATCCCGACCGGATAATGAAATGACATAAGGTCAGTATGACAATCGCTGCTAAGCTCGAGGGCACCAGGGACCGGTCCTTTTGGGGAGGATAAGTGCCAGGAAGTATTGTCTTTTGCTACCAAACCAAGTTTGTGTGGATATGATGCCCATCGGCAGGATTCCTTGGAACCGTGCGGGCGAGCGCGTTATGCTGCAAACACGGGAGGTAGTTTTGTAAGTGGTTGAGTGTGTGATGATAAGTGCAAGATCTTCCCACCCCAGTATAGGGCTGAGCACAGCGCATCCACCAATCAGTAGCGCTGACGTTTGTGTCCGCTCATGGCGAGATCGAACCCAGGAGAGCGACGTTAGCGGACCAACGCTCTATGTACTCGGCGCTAGTGGTTGTGTAACAGTATATTAAGAAAGATGGTGGTAAGTCAAAAAATAAAGAAACGCGCCTCCTGGAAGTCATGGCAAAAGCAGAGATCAAGAACAATGCAGAATTGCAATCAGGAAAGTGTGAATGGAATTTGGCCCAAGGAGAGGCTAAAACAATTTTTTTTTTCTTTACTTACGGGAAAAACTTGAATGCTTTCACTGTGCACCCTGCCTTGTCAAACGCATCCCTTATATCCTCATCACTCACTGTGGGAGGAATATTCGACAGATGAAGGGTAGAGCTCGGGGGATAGATATTCTGAAGATAAGAACAAGTCCATTAAGATGTGCCCTTATGACAGGGTATTTGTATTGACAGAGTAAAGCATACCGCCAAATATTGTTTGAAATTTGCTCGAAGCAAAAATTACCTCACCTGATAGTTCTTGGAACCTGGTTTCTTGAATCTATGCAAAGCAGAGTTGCTGAAATCTTTGGTGAGACCCGCATCGGGCTGTCCTTCCTTAGGCAACTGCACATTTTGGTGCTTACTCAGAGTCACCCGAATTGGCTTACCCCACAGTCTCAGTTTGTCAAGATGCGAAAGAGCTGAAACAAAATTTCAGAATGTGTCATGAATACTTTTAATGAAATCCCTTATTGATCCAGCAATGGGCAATAAGATGAGAGCGAGGTCGGATATAAAGTCGAAATTCGCCTAAAATGAAGACGAGCAACTCTTACCCAACTGTGTCTGGTGAGGTTCAGACATCTGAATAAGGGCGTTGTCCTTCTTGTTGTACAAGATCTTCACCCTCTGAACGTCGCCGTACACACCTGCGAAGGGACATTTGGAGTCATATATAAACAAATTAACACCAGCAAGCAAAGAACTTGCACTGAACGGGGGTTGAAGGAGAAAACCAATTAAGAAATAGCGAAAGAAACATACTTGTAACACCAGATAGGGGGGGGGGATGCAGAAAACTAGCAACTCACACAGACCGAGCCAGTAAATTGTTCATATTTACATTAAAAAAAAGTTTGACTTAAAGAGAAAACAAAAAAAACGTGCATTAAATTAAAATTATGGACTAAGAAAAGCTGTAGTTTGTATTAAAAAATTGACTCCCAATTCACTTAAAAAGCAAGCAAGTTGGGGACATTAGGAAATGTGCCGAAAAGAAAATGTATGTACAAGTTTGTATAAATTGATAATAAACAAAAGGATGTATTTTGACTAAATTGGGCGGATTTTTATTTAAAATTAGCTTGCACGAGAGGGCAAGCGAACCATGAGCATTGTCGCGTTTCTGTTTGTGACACTAATCAATACTAAGGCTGAACGGGACTGTGTACAACACAGAGGTGCTGTACGTGCATAGGTGACGTACCGAAGAGAGTAAAAAGAGCATCAGGCGTAACCATCTACAGTAGAGAAGAGTTCGCAGAAGAGGGCCAGTCCAGCAAGAAAGGTGTCAAGTCCAGGGCGGGCATCACAGCAAGAGAGAACATAAAAACACATCACATTAGACACGACCACAAAATCTGGCCATAGAGCGTCCTAGACTTGTGAATAGTAGCAGCAGCGGGGGAAAAAGTTTTAAAAGGTAGAAATTCGTCTATGTTATATAAAATAAAGTAAAAAAAAAAAAGAAGAAAAAGCAAGATTTTGAATTCTAATTTGGAGGGTCTAGAGACATTTTGGTTGAACCATTTATGATTCCATCACAAGTTAATGGAATTTACTTCTTGTTATTCCATCTCGAAGGCCGGAAAACCAAGCCCAGTAATGGAAGGGAAGGGAGGGGAGGGGAGGGGGGGAGGGCAAACGAAAAAAAATATTGTATCCTCTTTATATGAAATCATCTCAAGTTGGATTCACTAAATTTCAGGGGAGAAAGATTGGGAAGCATAAAAGAGGAAAAATAAGCTTAACGATAAATCTTACATATACACTGCTGAAGGAATAGGCAATATCTTTTCTATCAATAGGTTAAATGGTGACAAATAGGAGATTTAAATCTAACATACAGAGGGTAGCGTAATAACATCCGCGAATAGTTTTAAAAAGAGTGGCGAGGTGGTCGGTTAACTAAGAGTTCTTGCCATTTCAATTGGAGGCGAGGCAGGAGAGAATAAATATAAATAGGAAAAGTGTTAAAGCTCACAAAACCCGCCCAATTCCACCCCCAAGAAACGAGGGGGAATTAAAAGATTTAATAAGTAATCTTCGAAGAGATACGTATGCGTCCTCGTTAGTGTGATTGCCTCATGCGGTTCAAATGGTCGTCCTAAAAATGCAAGCGAGGTTTTGTTTACGCGATGGGTTCTCAGCGCAGCAACGGTAACGCCATCTCTCGATGCGTCATGCTACGTGAGCTGACTGCTCCACCCACTATCACACTTTGAAGGATCAATCATTGGTAGGTAGCTTCGTTTTAATGTCGAAAGAGGGGTGGGTAAGAAGGGAAAGGAACAAGTCCTGGGATATCTATTAAAAAAAAAGGCCAGAAAGTAAACTAATAGAAGGGAGGCGGGTTGGTTAAAAAAATATATATATTGCACAATGGTATAACTGTTGAGGAGACGATGGAACTATTTATCATGCACGGCCATTGGATAGTATTGTAAATAGAAGAGTTAGCGAAAATAGCCTAGAAAGATGAAATTTCTATTAAAGAACATTGGTAAAAAGAACCAACGTTTGCACCTAAAGAAGGCAGGAAAAGGGAAAGGACTTATTAAACCAGCCGAAGCGTAGAGTGGAAAGGGACAACCCACGAGGGGGAACCGACCTCTTCGTTGAGATTAGACACGAGAAGGACGCAGTTCAGAGTTTGTCCTCCTGGCATGCGCAGGTTTGCAGCTCCAAGGGCTGCTGCGGCGGGGTTGACGCCAGCCAGAGGCATACCCGTAAACGGCATTCCTGAAACAAAAGAAAGGGAAAAAAACGCACCCTTAGTTCGGTTACCGATATGAGCCGAGAGAAACTGATGTCAACACAGCCTTAACACAGTCAGGCCAGAATAATAACCCATGGGTCACATCCCCCCCCTCCCAAAATACAAACCTTTCCTATTACACTAGGACAGAAAAAAAAGGAAGGATTAAAGCACCCAAAACTGTTTGAAATCAAGGGGAGAGAAAAAGGAAAGGAATGGGGAACCTACGGAGTGAAATGCTTGCGCTAGCAAGAAAGGATCATTGGAATAAGCAATGTAGTTTTCCTATCATTACCTTGAAAGAAGGAAAAGAACGGAGGAGAGTAAAAACGATATAGAATGAATTTGTGTGGATGGATTTTCCCCCCTCAAAAAATCCCTCAGGGATTTGTGGGACGTGGTGTATAAAGAGCATTGGGAAATGAGTAATAGATGGCAGTCCCGATAGTTTGACAATCGAAAGAAAGGACGTGACGGCCACACCACCTACCTGTTGGTCCTGAAAGATCTCCGTGGCGATTCGGTAAATGCATATTAGGGGCTGAAAAAGAAGATACTGAAACAGAGAGATAGTATACAGTAAGAGCCTAATTTATAAGGTATATGTAGCATGCCCAACACAGGCACCGACTGTTATTCTCCTCGTGGTCAAGATGATAAGGGCTAGTTAAAATAAAAAAAAAGGTCAGGAAAATAAGTGGATTTCGAAAGGGAAACTGCCGCGAGTGGATGAATATAAAGTAAAGCAAGCTCAGGGGGGAGGAGGTAGATCCAAAGCTGCTAATAAGCCAGTTCTCACGACAGAGCGTGTTGGGAAGTTGAATGTGCAACTGCGAAGTTCATACACAAGGTGAAGGCGAACAAGGTGGGGGTGAGAAATTCAAACAAGATAGAAAGTACTTGAAGAGAGAATGTGACCCTTTTCATCGCCCACAGCGACTTCTAATTAAACAAATTGTCGCCCTTTATTTAGCCCTATGATGGACGCTCGTGGAGATCCCACCCACAACCGCGGGTTATAATACATGGGAAATACTTTTGGAGCAAAATAAAAAGCGCTCGGGAAAGTAAACGAAAATAGAGGGGGGCGGGTGATCAAAGTAAACCATTAAATGGTAGATGACTGACAGCTGAACCCCTGTAGTACAGTCCGTGATGGCAGGTTATTTCAAACATTAGTAGAGCGACACACACTGCAGGCCACTTCCGCTCTTCCCCAGCCTCGCATTGGTTCGAGAAATGGTCTTCCAGGAAGACGCGAGGAACATCGCAGCGCTGGAGACCAACCACACAACCCGGCCAACTGATAGACCAAGGAGGGGGGGTGAAGTGGTGGCGAGCAGAGTAATGCGACTGTGTTAATGGTGTAATACCGTACCTCCTCCCATGGGTGATCCCCCATAGGCAGCTGTTAGCGGCGACGCAAGTCCATGCATTCCAGAGAACGGGGAGGTTAACGCACCAGGGGCACCTACAATATATCAATACACACCCTCAGGCTCAATATTCTCGCAAACACCAGTCAGTTCCCGACCAAACAGTCTTGCCACTAACCTCTTAACACCATCAAGTTTTGATAGTCCCATAACCGTGTTAAAAACGTGACAAAAACCCTACATTTGACAATGAATGTTACAAAAAGAACAAAACAAACGTGTCTCGAAATCGTGATGGGTCGCTTGAGCAATGACAACACACTACTTATGCATGCCCGTGGTTACCCAGCCGACGGTGAAATTGAAAGGTAGGGTGGGGTGGGAAGCGAGTGAGTCACCATAAAGAAGAAGTGCAACGGATAAATAAAGAAGCATTAGAAAACAAATCTACAAGACAAAATCACGAAGTGAAGAAAGGAAGGGCATTAGTACTTAAGGAAGCATAAAATGAAAGGGGGCGGGTTTTAGGGCCAGCCAGTGTCATGTCATTCTCAAAAAGGTTCAGAGGGGGGAGGGGACTGGTTTAGCTGGGAATGCTGGCGTGGTACTAACGCTTTGCAAATAATCAGGCGTTAGCTGATCAAAGGGAAGCGAGGCAGAGTTGAACTCAAATTTGGGACATTTTTTTAAATAGGGACTCCGGGAGGAAGTCTTCCTCCCGCGTAACATTAAAAATTCACACACGGTTCAACAAATGGCCGTGAATGCGCTTATGTGAAAAAAGCTTAAATACTTAAATGAAAAACAAAACAAAAAACATGACTGAACAAAACAAAGGCTGAACAATAGTTATTATGAGACCCTCAAAGAGTCGATGCCTTGAGCAAAACAAAAAAACATAAAATATCGGAAGCCACGGGAAAGAAAGAGCAACAAAAAATGAACAAGCGTAAAGGGCAAGAAGAAAATGAGAGCAGGAAAAAAAGAAAAAAAACAAGAGGATACCGAAGGAGGAAATCTCGCGTTGACAAACTTTATTTCGAGGCGGCGACGGAGAGGGTATGGGCAGAGTCTCCAAGGACGCGCAAAATTCCAATCGAAGCGGCATCAGCGAAAAGCTGGACAAGCAGCAAAATTATCGACACACACACGCAAGGGCACCCGCGTCCTCGTCGTGGTGGCGGAGAAAAAAAGAGGAGAGGGAGCCCCCAAAGACAGTTTTCTGCCGCTACTCCCTTTCCGGGCTACGACGACGAGGAGCTTACTTACCACCGATCGCCAGGGCAGAATCGAGGGCTGGGTCGCCAGTGGGGAGGGTAGGGTTGGTGTAATCCCGTGACTTGTCATTGTTGTATTTCACGTTCAGATTATTCAACTTGCTGTACTCGATGCGGAGAGTACAGCAGGCGTTGTAGATATTCTGCCCATCCAATGTCTGCAAGAAAGGGAGACTGTAAGGCCCCTGTTAAAAGTAGACAAGCGGACCCTCTACAACCAATCCAACCTATCCACCACTTACCATTTTAGCAGCCTGGGCGGCGACCACATCTGGGTACTGTATCAGAGCTTGGAATGTATCTGCAAAAAAGCGAATCCTTATAAATCGCATATCGAAAACAAGCCCCAACCCGACCAGTTTTGTTTTTTTAATTAAAACAAGCTTGAAGTCTGCCAACCCGCAACTTTACCAATTCCATTCACATGTATAGCTACAAACCCTACAAAGGTGAGATGCAGCATGCTACACCTGACACTTTGCGGCTAGATATGGGGGTTGGGAGAGTAATTGCCCCATTGCGGACAATGCCCACTGAAACAAAGTGGGCCATGCATGATAAACCCGACAGCCTCTTGCTTAATCCCTAAAATTATGAGGAGAATAAGTGGCTCGTTCTCGCACTCACTATTCTTTGTGAAGGTCACAATTTTCATGACTTTGCCAACCCTGGAGAAAATCTGGAAAAAGAAAAAAAGTAGAACGGTTAGTGGGGCGATAAGAGCAAATCCAACTATGCCACTAAGCCCTTTTCGATGATGGCAGGCGAGAACTCACCTGATATAGCACATCGAGAGTCACAGGGTAGATCATGTGTTCAACGATGACGCGAAGGACGGTGTTGGGTCCTCCCTGGGTATCTGACTGGTTGACAAGCGCCTGCGCCGCTTGGAGGGCCGCCTGTGCGCTCGGGTTCTCCAGCAACAGTTAGAAAAATTCGGTATGCTTTATTTTGAATGGAAAAGCGGTCGGCAAATCCCTTTGCCCGGTCCCCAGCATAACTAATTACGACCATAACAACCCGATCAATATATTCTACGCTTAATGGAATTAACCCCACCGAACGCAAGTGGCGTTTAGCAGAAGCGTAAAGTGCACTAGGCACAGAACAAAACTTATTTCACTAACTAACCTGGCCACGCCCCGCAACTAACACTAGGTGCGATAAAACACATCCCCAACGCCTCGCAATGGGGAGCAAGGGTGAAAAGAACCATCACCAAAACACCACTTACAGCGTTGGAATGAGTTTGGTCAGTCTTAAGTTCTTTGTGGTTAGAAAATTGCACATAGACGGCTCTTCCACGGAGCTGCGCCGCGCAGCTGGTGAAGTAGTTGACCATGGCGGTAGCGCAGGGTTCGTCAGACATTTCAAGGAACGCCTGCAAAAGAGGGGGAGGGAGTAAGCAACCAAATTCCTAGTAATTCGGAAGATTCGATCAGCCAGCACTGAACAGGCGGCATCGTACAAACCCTCTTTGCGTGACTAACCCCGCCCATAAGCCTTTAGCACAGGCTAGGAAACTAGCCGATTAGAGTAAAGCAAAAGGCTTTTCCCTCAAATGAGATCGCGACAGCTCCGAGGGACATCATCACCGACCTCACTCACCTGATTCTTTCCTTTGAGGACCAAAACATTTGTGACCTTGCCAAAGGGAATGCCCAGGTGCACGATTTCTGCTTCTGTAACTTCATTAGGGATGTTCCGGATGTGGATTACTCTTGAGGGAGCGTTTCTTGACTCCAGTTTTACCTGAAACAGGAGTGGGAAAAAAGTTAGTGAAGTAGAGGGTGCGTCATCCCCTGATTCTCCGTACACATTCTAATCTTTTATTTCTGCTCCAAGTTTCATTTGTTTAACCATCTCCCTTTCACATTTTCGTGCCTTTTGAGGGTAGTCAGCTTTATTGAGTGGGTCAACCTAAACTTCTATTTTTTTAAGGCCAAACCATCAGTCTTAGAGATTCCACGAGCCATTTGCCATCAACCTTTGGTCTCACCACCACCACCGCCGCCGCCATCATACAAAAACCGATTTGTGCGGCCACCCCTCACAAAGGTCACCGTAATCGAGAGCTTGTATATCAAACCCTGCCCAAAGTTCCTAAGGTCAAACGTGGTATGGGCGGAAAAATGCAAGCAGAGGGAAAAATTAAAAAGCAATAATTTTGACAAAACTAAAGCCAATTTAGCATTAAAAAATTAGCTTCTTTCATGTTCTAAAATTCGTTATCACTGCACTAAAATGTAAATCCTTTTTATAGGAAAAATCTAACTATAAACAATCTAGATCCTGTTGTTTTTCTTTGTTAGATCAACCATGATTATAAAAAGAAGCCTAGTTTAAAAAGTCCACATTAAAGTCAGGTCTTTGCTAAAACTCACTGGGATCATTTATTTTGCCCCAGTTTTATCACAGATTCCTTGCTTAACTTTCAGACAAGCCATTCATATTCGGCGCCTGTGTAGTGGGGAGAAGATTGCGAATCGGAAAAGGAACGAATGGATTTAGATACGGGGAAAAGTCATTTTGAAGGTCCAAAGAGAGCAAATTCCTGCAAAATATCACAACTCAAATATCCCCCCCCCCCCGCCATCCCGGGTGTGTTAACTAACCTCTCCCCTTGTCACTGTCAGCCAACTGTGGTTAGTGTGGCGGCAAATAAATTCCTCAGATTTATTTTCCACCAATTAACAAGAGCTTCACAGGTCGAAACGGGAAAAAACGGGGTGGGGCCTTTTTAAGGATTCTTAAAGTTATGGGGAGGGGAGCATAGGGATATTACTTGTATCGCTAGTGAGCGAGAGGGCTCACAAATGCCCAGATCTTAGGGGTTCGAAGAGAAATGCGCAAAAACAGAGCATTCCCGAACCTAAACCCACTGCTATTCAGGAACGTGGGGTGGGTCTCTAAAAATTGGCGCATGAATGGTCGGATCTGATGGCAGCCAGGTACCCCGCTTGGAGGAAGGTGGAAAAGTCTATTTCGAGAAAAGGACCCATCTGGGAGCGTGGAGCCGCGCCGCGCCACGCCTTGCTCACCTCACTCATTATCAGACCCAGTATCCCACTCAATCCCAGGACGATAGCAGATATAACTCAAGGCAATGCCCGCTTGCGCACAGTCTCAGAGAATAGGCAGAAATCACGGAATCAATTTTCTCGAAAGACCAGAAATAAAACTCGATTCAAGGTCAGGGCGAAATTCCGGGAGGAATGCCAAAAGATTTTGCACTGAATAACGAAAGCTGGGGAAATTTATATAAGCCAACGTTAACACTGAATCTGGGCCCAAACTAAAAATTTTTAATGAGGGAGGGGGGGGGGCTCTCATTCAGTGAAGCCGACTATCAACAAAGGGTAAAAAAAGAAAATGGAGCGAGCAATAAAGGAATTTCGCATTCACAATAATGGATGGACCTACATATACCAGTCAGGGCTAGATTGAGAGCTTTCCTAGCTTACACACACCCTGCCTGTGACAAGCCGAACGGAAAGGCGATAAATCATTTCCCAACCACACACACAAACACCACGGATGTGAAGGGCTTTCTCCAAGACGCCGGAAACACAAGCAAATATAATGAACTCAGACTATCGTTATCAGCGGATGCAAGATCCGATTCCCGACTAATACATTGACTTAACATCACCCGCTTCACTTATTTGTTCCCAAGAATGAATCATAAACGCGCCCTTAATTCAAACATGGGTCACTTCGAAAAGGACATACGACTTGCGAAACGGTTCCAGGATAAACAAAAAGAAGCCAAATTCAACATACACGGCCATAAAATAAACACCAACGCTAAGAATAACTGTCTTACCTTTTTGGCGTCATTATTATTGGTGGCCACGTGATTCTGCGCCGGGCTCATCACTGCGCCATTGCTCACGCCGCCGGTCTGGGCGAGGAGCTCATCAGAGCCGCGCTGTGAAAAAGAAAATAAAAATGAGAAAAAACCCGCACAAGTTAAAAAGTCGACAATTTGGTTCCATTGTAATCTATAATGAAACTTTGGGGGGGGGGGAACAAATCGAGCTATCGACACCCCCACAATTTACATAAGTTTTACTCTGTGATACTGCGCACATTTATTTTAGAGGTTCATAAGGAGGGGGGGGGGGGGGGTAGTAACAGGAGTGACCAAAAGAAGACGCTCTCCCATAGTCACATTAAATCATCAATAACGATAACGTAAAATCAAGTCTCAACCAGAAAGGGGAACGTAGAAACGAGACTATTTGGAGCGCGCGCCCGCGACGGCAGGATGCCTATACCTCAACGGTTGGTATCAGTTTCAGTGTAACGACTAGGCAGAAGGACAGGGATGATGAAAAGGAATCCGCATTTAAAATAGCGCAGAAGTTGGGCTATTCGAAAGTACGAACAAACACCCCTGCCAGGGAGCACATATTTGGCTAACCCGAGATGTGCAACAGAATTACACATTCCGACGAGTTATGTGAGGTAAGGCAACCCACAGCTTGAAGAATCACTCCCCTCTAATTTAAATCGGGGTGTGTAAAATAAAGGTGGAGGACAGTAGGAGAAAAGAGAAAAGAATGCATTAAAATACAATCGTGAAGAATGACGGGGAGGGGGGGGGCGTAAACTGTGTATGCACTAGCCAAAAAAAAACCTAGCCCTTCCGTGCATCCCTCCAAGGTAGCGGAGACGAGTGGATATCGCCGATATAGCTACCAATTTCACCAAGTGGTAGGGACATGCCTCACTTGTCACATCATTAAAATAAGAAACGAAAAGAAGATCACGTGTAGGGATCCAGAAAAGTTGGAGCAAAGGTCTTGAACATAGACTACTTTGGTGTTTGTTGTTGTTCTTTTTTTTTTTGGGGGGGGGGGGTCTGAGATTCAAGTATCCTCATCCCCCCCCACCACCCTTCAAGATCAGACTAGGACAAATTTGGTAGGGAGTAATTACCACCACGAACAAGCACCCATTTCTTTGCGGGGATTCGAACCAACGCAATCCGGTGACTTAGCAGTGGCTTCATTTGATTGAAAACTCCTAATAGAGTTGTTATCGGTCAAGTTTATTAGGTTGATCTGTGGCATAGGCGTAAAGTGAGTTCTTTATGCTTGTTGCATAAAATGTACTAGTGATAAACATCCCTTGCAGTTGTCCTTACCTGATCTAGCTGTTTTTGCTCGTAATACAAGGCAGGCAGCTACTGCTAATAGTGTGACATTTTCTAGTATCAGGTATTGTAGTAACCAGTTTGCCAGGACTTTTATTGTGGCTGCAACCGTGATGTGGAATGGTTTGCCTAGTGCTGTTGTGGAGTCTAATGATCTCCATACATTTAAGAGGGAAGCTAACTCTTTCTGACATCACCTGATTTCTTGCGTTTTTCCCCCTCTTTTGTCTCTATCGTATTTTTATTTGCAGGCTGATCTCCCTCTGGAGCCTCTTAGGTTTATAGTCTTTTGACTTTTTCCATGGGGGTGGGTGGTCACCAAGATAAAAAAAGAAAATTTGGTAACACTACAGGAGTCACACCTATGTTTAAAAAGACAAGGTCCAAACGAGAGGGGGAGGGTCCAATTCTCGTCACTTTACCCCGTCTTCTGTAATCCAAAGTCAAGCAAATTGATGCGAAACCTCCACCCCAACCCTCTACCTTAAAGGAAATTCAGAATTTGAACTCGAGAGCAAACAACCTGTCAAATGGAAAGGGCGGGTCTGCCCCCCCCCCCGCTTCTTCCAGCACGCACACGATAAAGAAGAGCTGATGATACGGAGGTCACGCAGATCAGGAGCAGCGAACACTCACAACTAAACGATAATCAACCTTTCTACGAGAAGGGGCCCCAGGGCGAAGTGTTGAAAAAATCGTCTCCGCATCCACACAAGCAAACTAGGTACATTTCAAACTACAACCAACAAACCGTCGCTAACCCCGGCCGATGGGCACCAACCCCGCGAAAAAATCGATGCCAACCGAGTTTGCGCCCCGCTGAGAACAAAGCTACTCCGCTAGGATGGCAGCGTCGCATCGTACGACTCAAAGGTGGAAGGGATGGGGGGGGGGGGCAATCCACAGGTGTCTGAGCGAGGAGGGTTTGGAACCTGCTCTACAGGGGGGGGACGGAGTAAATGAACAGCTGTAAGGTTGGTGCCTAATTATTTTGACCGAATTGCTTAGCCACAGTTCAATTCTACCCAACTTCGATGCATTGGGTCGAAACCACTGAAAAAAAAATCCCGACCCATGGCGGTGGTCTCGAGTTTTCCAAGTGCGATCAAGAGCGCGAGAAAGGGGGGGAAACAGTAAAACGAACGTGCAGCCGGAGGGAAAAACAACTGGGAGAGGGGTCGCCAGAGATTTCGTAAGTTCCAACTAAGTGAGCCTATGAGACAAGCTTCAGTTATTGATTCCTTACTTAGAAAAAAAAATAAGAAAGGAGAGGTCCGAGCAGAGATAGGACAAGGAGATAATGGCAGGAATACACTTAGCGGGTGGGGCCCCCCCTCGCCTCGGTATATTCCTGAACCAGAAGTAACAGGGTCAGCTGGGCAGTATGGCTAAAAACGAAGCCCCTAACACATTCACGTGCTCAATAAGAACCAGGAAGGACAAAGCAGGGATGGGGGGGGGGGAGAAGGGCTAGAATACATATAGCGAGGCAGGGATTAACAACGGGGCCATAAGGCATTCACATGAACGAGAAGTTCTATTAATTAAAAAAAACGAAGCCAGATAGCCTCTTGGACGTTGTGCATCAAAATCTCAAGGTGGTGCGCAGGTTTTGCTTAATTAATTTGCCGTTAATCAATTTTTCCAGAGAACGGGAATAATCGCTTTGTCTATGGAGCTGCCCAAGTCAGAGCCACGGGGCGTCAGAACTGACACCGTTAATTGGGTGGTAAAGGCTGTGGTGCCTTTACCAAAATGCGCGGGAACGTCCCTTCTTTGTGGCTTCGTAAAATCTCCGCAGCGCGAAGACAGACGCCCCCCCCCCATCACAATCTACGAAAATATCGACGACTAAAGGATTGACCATAGCTATTTTTTCATCGAGTTGCGCCCGGGAGCGAATTCAGACTCCCTCATCAATAAAGGGTGGAACCATCCCTGACTAGTGACCAACAGCACACTAAGTGCCACTTTCAACCTATCTCAATATTCATCCCTACCATAACTCCGACCAAACCGCAAACCTCCTCCTTTCTTTCCAGGTGAGTGAACTCGGGCGTAGCATTCGCTAGTCTCGAACGAATGAAGACAAACGGCCCAAGGGGAAACTAAGCGAAATAGAACGGGAAAGAAAATATCGCAACAAAGAACAGAGACCCATGACGCGCTCCCATCCACACCCTCCCCTTCCCTTCCCCAGTCTACCCGACCATAACACAGGGGCAAACTTACGATTAAGAACGGCGTGAGCACTGGAAAATAAAACATGCCGGACAATTACAGAACCCGTCCCGATGAAAGGCGTCAACACCACTGAACACTGAGGAATCGAATGTTTCGTCAATCAACCAACCAACCAACAACCTCCCCGGGCCAAGTCCCAAAGTCAAGGACCGACACGACGCCACGAGATCAAAGTTCACGCTCTCAACCCGAGGGCGAGCTTGCAGTGTGTAGAGGGAGCGACTGCGTACTACTATCGTAGAGCGGTGGTTCAGGCCTCCCCGTTTACTTCACATGTGGGGGCCCTGTGGCCTAGGTGCGAGGGTTCTGTTTCTACTGGGTCTTAAGGTCTTCCCAGCCTCGCTATTCTTATGTTAACCACAAAATTTTATACCTGGGTGTGAGCAACCACGTCCCCATTCATTCGGGCTACGAAAACCTGAAACTGCCGTCTCTGGGGAATGCGAGAATGAACTGGCTGCGCTGGCTTGTCATGCGTGGAGAGAAGCGCGAGTCGAAAGGAAGACTACTGAAGATGGTTGGAAATAAGACGGCAGTAAACATCACCTGGATACGGAACTACCCAGACGCAGACAAATCTCTTGAATAAAAAAGCCGATGGCCCTGCGGGCGTCAGGCTTCCAGTTACAGTCTTGAAAATTAAGGGAGAAGATGTACAAGGGTGTGGAAAGGTACATAAACCACCCAACACGCGTAAATCGACCCTAAGAACGAAAGTTTGATACTTCAGATCCCCTGACCAACGCGGCGGTGGGGAGAGCGTTACAGGGCACTAAAATCATCCTTCACACAACGGTCAGAGGCAGTACTTCGATCGCACTCAATTCAGGGCTCAAAACAAAGTGGGACCAAGCGGTCCCAAGCCCCGACGGGCGAGTCACCTTGAACTTGACCCAAAAATAAAAAGTAGCAGTTGGCCAACCGCACAGGGAGTAAGGGGTCGTTAGGATGTTGGTTGACTGCGTCCGAGCTATGTTCATTGTATGAAAAGGACATTAGTGGGTGGAGCATGGGGAGAGGGTTGACTAATCATTAATGCTTCCGAAAGCGCCCAACACCGAAACAGGTCCCCATTTTTATGATAGGGGCAAGTCCTTTCATGGAGTTCTCGAAAGGGGCGCAAAAGATCAGCTTCCCCGAAAATCTCTCCCCCCCACGGGGCCAAATAATTACAACCCCCATTGACGTCTGACGTGCAAAACCTCAAACCAGCCAGCGGCAAACTTACCGCCACTAACGACGACTCTGCTCGCCAGGCCGCAAAAATGCGAAAGCCCGGCGGAAGTGCGGGGCCATCAGGCCGCTGGGAGAAGGGTATCGGGGGAACCCTCACATCCACTTGGAAGAGTGCGGGAAAAAAAATTCCTTCCTCCCGACCGACTTGCAACAAACGTGCGAGTACGTCAGTGAGCGACGAGCGTGCATGAAGTGCCGTAGCACCTGTTGTCCTCTAAAGTTCATTCACTCTGGTCGCTACGCACCGCCAACCGCGTCGCTCCCTCCCCCTAGCGCAAACCACCCAGCAACCCCCACGCGGATCTTCGAAACCCATGGGCGCTCAAACGCGACCATAAGCGGGCGTCTCGGGATCGGCAAGAGGACGGAAGGGTTAGCATAATGGGGGTCGCAGGGGCAAAAGACATATCCTCAATGGGGTAAGAGGGGGGGGGGGATACCGGCTTCTTTAGCTAGTCTCCTACCAGGCAATGCCACAGCTTAGAATGTGCGGGTGCGGTTAAGAACAGTAACCAAGGATTGGGGCATCCATGACTCACTCGGCGATAACGGATCATTGCGAAGCAGCACGGATTAGCTGTTCGTCAGCAGGCGTGGCACTGCGGCAGAGTAATAGCAACAACTACCGCCTTCATCAATGAATTGAGAGATGAACGAGTGAACAGCTTTTTTTTCGTACACTTTGTAAGGACCCTTCCTTATTAGTAGAGCCTGCCTGCAGTGGGCAAAGTAGAATTTTGAACCGGAATCCACAACATAGCTACCCTTCCTACCCTTCTCTAATTGCCAAATGAAGTGAGATGAGGGTGCCCAAAATAGACATTACATCACTGGGGAGCCCACGCGGTCATCAAATTCGACAAAGATCAAGTGGGTTGGCATGGTATAAGAATGGCCGAATGTGTTCCCTTCGGGATACGAACGGGTAGATAAATATGAACAATAGCTAGTGAAGACTTACCATAACGTCTGGGAAATGTGTGACTTCCAGATTGGCCGGATGGTAGACAGAATGAGGAGGAGGGTGTGGTAGATAGGAAAAGAGAGGTGTCGGATGGTGGGCCGCCGTGAAAATTTTGGTGGTGGTAAACGGACAGCAGGCGATGGAATTCAGTGGCTGGCGCCCCGACAGCAATGTTTAGCTTAACTACGGGAAACCGTGGATTGAGTTGCTTTGGCTGGCGTCGATGGCTGCTGGCACGTAAGCAGGGGCGGGGTGCAAATTATTAACCTTGATGTTCTATGGACAAACACACGAGGCGAGAAGCTCTTGACGGTAAAAACACACTATTCGCTCGCTCCACAACAGAAACAATATAAGGCGCCTTGATATGTACGGTTGCAAAATCAGGTACCACTGCCGATTGCATGAATGCAGCTACCTCAAGTTCGGTGGAGGTCGCGGAGAGGGAAGCTCTTCGTCAAGGACCGTTATACAAGCGAAATACAGGGGCAGCAAGCATGAATGAGACGCGAAGGGAGAGCTAGCAGCTGCTGGACAGTATAAGTAAAAGAGCGGAGTGAGGAGAGAGAGTAGCGAATGTGAGAAAGGAGGAGGAAGGGAAAGAGAAGGCGTCGGCGAGTGATGAAGTAGCGTTAATGGCGAGCCACAGATAGGAGCACAGCGCGAGACGGCGGCGTGCTCACGACTGGCTCGAACCGCGGACAGAGGGAGGAGGCAAGGTGGTGGTAGAGGAGGAGGAGGCGGGCTCGCGGTGCGAGTGAGGCGCGACGCCTCCTGCCAAACACCACCATACACCAATTTAAGGAGCCTTCTACATGTGCTGGCGAATATAACAAAAGGGAGCAAACTAGGATGATATCGGCAGCCCCCACCCCCACTTCTCTCAAACCCAAACAGCGCCATGCATCAACTCTACCTCGGTAAACCAGCCCCACACACAAGCCATTGGGACAGCGCGCTCGCGTACATGCGTGCGTCGATCTGGGTCAAAATCTCCGCTGTTCCTCCTCACCTGATTAAGCGCAGTCCACTCAAACCCTCAAAACAAGAGTGCCAAGGCGGTCATCCGCGGAGATCAAGTCAGATGCCAGTTATTCTGTTCTCGATAGAGCAAAATGCCCATTTTCACTCCCTTAAACAATTATCAGAGGCGGATAGGTCCACTCCTCGCGGAATCAAACTATTCCTCGAAACCAGACAGTGAAAGGTACGAAAACGTACATGCCCCAGCGCGGGAAGGAAAAGTTCACGAAGGTGAGGACCTAGTAAAGTATACACACGCCAGTCCATCGACAAGAGAACCCTCTTGGTCGTGCAAGCACAGCTGGAACGACTTCAACAGAATTCAGAAAATGGACGTGCAGGGGAGTGTCTCCCCCCCCCTCTCGACATAACCGAATATTAATTTAATTTTAAGAGATGAAACTGCAAATCTCACGAGGGGGACAAGGAAGCTGTGGCGAGGCTCTCCCCTTCTCCTACCTGCCGCATGCGCATCGGGAAAGGAAAATGTTGGGAGGGGCGTGTCGCCCAGAGCTCTTCTCCAGACTCAGTTCGACCTACCAGTAGAGGACCCGCCAACTTCAGGGCGCACCCACGCTAACTAAACCGAGTCGCATCCTCCCAGTTGCCTAACCAGTGGGCTTTCGCTGCGGGCGACGGGTTTCCACCCACTCGCCCATCCCCCGGGCTCCACCTGTGCGAGATTTTAATCTCCCCGTTCTTACCTTACGCTCCATAAGTATACCAGCCAGTATCAACTCCGCTGCTTACCTGTGGAAGAGGAAAAAAACCGTTAGCAGAAGGCAAAATGATAGCTGTGCGCAACTATAAGCAAAATAGAATAAAAGAGGTGGACGAGACAAAATGAGGAAAACAGATAGGAAACAGGAAGGGTACGAAACGCACATTTGGAGGGGGGGGGGCGAATTATAGGTGCAGTAAATAACATTCCGGGGGAATTATGCCCTATGTTTGTAACAGGTCTCTAGAGGGTGTCAGATGGGTAACAAGGCTCCAGATATGATCCAACATCCTCTTGCGGGTGCGGATAATGCAATATTAGGGACCCACTTTAGAGTGGGCGCAATTCTAACACAAATGGGAAGGGGGGGGTTATTCCCTAGTGGGGAACGAGATTAAGGCCCGAGTATGAATGGGACAGGACAAGGATTATTCGCTGCAGGAAAGCGTTTGATCATAACCACCAACGAATCCTAGGTCCCCACCCTGTAAACGTGGCAAAGGAAACCAACAATGCAATTGAATACTTCAATGGGGAGCCGGCTGGGAAACGACGCAAGGGTAACAAGCAGTGCAACCAAAGGAGACCAGAGGAAAAAAATATACACTATTGAATCGAGAAAATAATTTCAAGACAAAATATTTTTCTCGATTGAGTAATTGGTCACGTAGACCAAACTACTACAAGAGACGAGAAAATATCGGCTTAAAAGGGGAAAACAAACAAGGGCATCAGCAGATTTCTGAAAGGCAGCAAAAGGTATTAGTCGTGGGTTCTACAACAGACAAACACAGCGAGAGCACCCAATACTCACGAAACTGGTGAGCCCCCCCCCCTCCTGCGGGGTTGTAAAAAAGAAAGAAAAGAAACTGTGACTAGGTAAGTGAAAATGTGCTGAAGGGGCACAACTTTAATATTGTAACTCAATTCGACAATGAAAGATTCAGACGGTCGCGATATTTTGAGATCAAAGCATAGATGCAGATTGATGAGCTCGCCGTTCTCACGCCACAGCAGAGGAGAGGAAAAGGAGGCGAGCGACCAGGATGTCCCAAAGAGAAACGATTGAGCGAGTGTCCCCTAAAATTGGTGTCATATGGAAAATGAGAAAAGAGACGAACAGGAGAAAGATCATGGTCAAAATTAAGTAAACTCTTATAGAATGGACTCATCAGTCAATTGGTAGATATATATATATATATATATATATATATATATATATATATATATATATATATATATATATATTATATAATATTAACCCTCGATATAACTAACTTAATTTCCTGGCCGAACTCCATCGGGTTTAACAGGAAAGCGTTACGACCAGTCAAGGGGAATTGTTGGTGTGTCACATGTCTCGTAAAGTGCAAGGTTCGAATCAATATATGTTTGTGTAGTCCACATAACTTTATTAGTTATTACATACCTATTACATATCCATAACGAACTTGGTTCGTTATTTCCAACGCGCATCGGTTTTAACCAACGACCTCCCCGCCCCATATAGTTCGTTATAGCGAGGGTTTATTTATTTATATATATATATATATATATATATATATATATATATATATATATATATATATATATATGCTGGTGGCATGCAAGTGTGGAATTCGATTCCAGTCTAAATAATGCGCAAAACATTTTATAGGGATGCTTAAAATGAATACAATCTTCAGGAACCGACTGGAATCAAAGAATTGACACCTATCAAAATATCACAGAACTGTTTTTCGCTAGACATTCTACCTCAGCCTGTTATTAATTTGAGGGCATTTTTCTAATGTTCAATTTATGGGACAAAATGACAGGACGCCAGGTTTGGACACCGTGACGGATGCCCCGGCGGAACCGTCATCCAGAGGGCGAGAGGCAATACATAATTGATGAAACAAAGCAGGGAGGCGACCGAAGTCACCAATTTGGCCAGGTAAATAATAGACGAAGGACGGTGTCGCTCGCTCTCGGTCAGAGTGAATTTAGATATAGCTCTACTGTGATACCCCCCTCCAGTCGGCCTTGACCACCACTGACGATGGGTGACACTTGTGTAATTGAGGACGGGGGGGGGGGGGGGGTCACACGTCCCAAAACTCACTTTCAGACATTCCGGCGCGTCGCAATCTGCCTTTCCCATTAAGCACAGCTCCAGCCTAAAGGAGCCATCCTTCTCCGAATCAGCCACTTGATCAACATCATAAAGAAAGTTTAAAATTTCACATTTCAATCCCCTTTTTAAAGAGTTCTAAATCTACACATTGCAACAGGCGAATTCTTAAGAGGAACGAACACCACTGCAGGGCGGACCTTTGTCGACATAGCGCTTTCCCTCATCTCACCAGTTGATTTTAAGAATCAAATAACTGGAAAAATCTGTTGAGGGTTTATAGCCTCATCTAACCTCAATATATAGTTTGGGCTTCCTAGGGAGTTGAGTTTTTTCCTTCAAAATTTCATAAAATTTTATGTTCTTGGAACCAGTGGCTAATTCATTGGGTGCCAACGGCATAAGCAACGGCACTCAGAACAAACGCACCAACGGTAAAAAAAAAAAGGGGAGGGGGAGGCAACTCTTGTCTGGGCCTCTGTGAAGATATCGGTGCAAATTCTAATCGAATCATAGCCAGGTCTGAGGACCGATTGGGTATCTGTCGCATATAGGAAATTGATCAATCCGCTCGATTGGAAAGATCGAACCGGGAAAATAAACTGCTTTGCTATGGGTAGGTAGGTGTCAATCAGCACAGATGCTTATTAATTTCTGTGAGTTGACCCTATTTAATCATAGCCTCAAAGGGGGGAAATGGGATGCCCTTCAAATCAGGGAACAGCTATGAATGAATGAAAAATAGCTGGCATTTCAAGAAACTAAATGTTTACTCAAGAGCATGAGCGGGAAGAGACTAAGTCGGAGAGAAGAAAGTGGCACCTTAGCAGTGAAATCTCATCTCACTCACCCCACCCCACCCCCGTCACTTTCAAAAACAATAATTATTCTCTTTCGCCTCTTTTCATCTGACATGTCCCGAAATTGCGAAGACACGCCGGGAGTTTCAATGAACAAGTTTCCTTTCTATAAAGATAATCCATTGGAGGGCCACTAACGCTCCATTCTTGAGTTCGAAGTGAAGTACGAAGTCGCACATTAAGGGTATACAAATGTGAAACATAAGGTAGATGAAGTATTAAAATGTAAGTTATGGCCCTAAAAACGTTACTGGTGTGGGACTGTTATGCTTAGTCGCCTGGTTAACAACTGCTACGAAAAAGTACGGGACCGTTACTAGGAGAATCTCTTCGCGCTGACTCGGAAAAGTTAGGGCCAGATTAAATCCAAATTAGGGGGTTTCAAAACTTTGCCTCCCGTGATTTTCACGCTCGTTCGTATTATGAGAAACTGAGCAAGATGTCAAACACTACCCAAACATCTATTAATAACTATAAGGATAATTTACTAAGGGAGATTACCGCGGTGACTGGACATCACGAGGGGCAGTTAATAAGTTTTGCGAATTGGTAGGGAAAAACAGAGGAAGGGGGGTGGCTGTTTGTGTGGGTGTTATTACAAGTCAGGACACGCAGCCGCACGCTCCTGACTCGTCTATTTAAGAAGCAGTAGCTGATCGCAGATCCTCAGTCACAAATTTTTCAACAATGGAGAAGGTTGAGCGCACCGCGTAGTGATCAAATGCAAAAGAGATCCATGAACGCATGGTTGCAGTGTACACCGACACCGCCCCTTCCTATGCAACCATTGCTCGCTGGAATAGGAAGTTCCGCCATGGTCGTGAGTCCTTTGAAGATGACCCCCGTCCAGGACGCCCGTCAGACGTGACCAACGAGGACAATGTGGCCCGTGTGGAGAGGAGCATCCTCGAAAATCGACGGAAGGTCAAAGAAATCGAGCGAGAACTTGGAATATCACATAGAAGTGTTATCAACATCATCCACGACAATTTGACCATGACCAAGGTCTCTCGCTGCCCGTTGGGTCCCTAGAAACCTCACGCCCTATGATCGACTTCAACGTTGTCAAAGTTCGGAGGAGCTGCTGCTCCTGTACAACCAAGAACCGGCAGGATTCCAGTCACGCATAGTGACAGATGATGAAACGTGAGCCCATCACTGCAATCCCGAGACCAAGCTCGAAAGCATGGCCTAGAAGCACAGGGGCTCTCCGACCCCCATCAAGTTCCGGACCCAACCCTCAGCCGGGAAGATCATGGCCACCATCTTCTGGGATTCTGAGGGAGTGTTGATGGTGGACTATGCGCCAATATTACGCCGAGGAACTGGCTGGGTTGAAGAAATGCATCCGTCAGAAGCGGCGTGGCAAGTTGGCACGCGGTGTCCTGCTCCTCCACGACAATGCCACTGTCCACAAGTCCAGAGTTGCACAAGCTGCCCTGCGTGAGTGCGGATTCGAGGAGCTCAACCCCCCCCCCCCACACACACACACAGTCCAGATCTGGCCCCTAGCGAATACTTTTTATTCCGCCAGCTCAAGGCTGCACTGCGTGGACACCAGTTTGGGGACGATGAAGATGTCCAGCTCGCCGTCCAGGAGTCGGGAATTCGAAGCCTCAGGGACAAGTGGCCAAGTGCATTGAAGTCGAGGGTAGTTACATTGAAAAATAATAAAAACACTTTTCCTCATATCTCGTTTCCTTGTATCCCAATTGCAAAACTTATTGACGGCCCCTTGTATCTTGATAGGAGTGAAACCAGCAAACTTTAAAACTTTTAAATACAAAGTACAGATCCTTTAAGCATCAAACCTTTTTATGCTTCGAACCTTCTGTATAAGAAAGATATATTCTTTTGCACTGTGGATTTTCCGCACGCCGTTGCCTACCGGATTCGTGCCTCTTCTTTCGACTATTTAGTATGTACAAACGTCTCAATTCTTGGATTGGTGGTGAGCATTTAGGAATTAAAAACTTTCAACAGGTGTGTTTAAGTGCACTTGTGGAACATGGGTTGCAAGGTCCCCAGCACCCAAGATAATGGATAGGCGTGGGCGAGCATGGGGCATATTTCAGACGTTACACATTTCACCATTAAACACGAGATTTCTTGCGCTGAGCACATTTACAGGGCCCACCGAAAACCTTTAGGCAGGAAGAACAAGTAGCAGCCTCGGTTTTCAAATGCCCCTAATCTTCATAAGCCTTCTCCTCTCACCATTATTCTGTATACATATTGCATTCGTAAACGGTAAGTCGATTGGGGTTGGTATGGGAATGAACTAACATTTAAAAAACAAACCCGGACGCAGTAACATGCTACCAAAAACGAAGTGCCAAGAAAAATAAACGGAAGGCCAGCGTTCTCCAGTTATAATCACAGTAAACGTCACCCAGTTCTCGCGGACAGGCGAACAGGCGCCCTCAATCCCAGCAATTACCATATGCCCAGGAACCCAGCATAAGATAATCTCTATTATCAACCCGGGTTGAGGCAACCGTGGAGTCACGGATACCGCGAACAGAGGTGAGAGATCTTAAAGTACCGGTCGCTTTGTGAGTAGCTAAAGATCACAATCCGATCTCCGACCCGAGCGGTGGATTGCAACCAGACTCGCTGACTTCAAGCAGAGGGGATACGGCGTGTTAACTAATTCCCTCATGGTGCCATCCGTATACACTGGCACGGGTCCAGCGTGACACAGAGGTGGGACACTGGAAGTTGGCTTCCTGGACATAACCAGAGGCGCCACCGGCCCGAAAGCTACACGGCGCTCTCGAAGTTTGTCAACCCTACAACCAAAAGGCTTAGATGACGCCTCTCGGCGGCATAGGAACCGTCAAGATAGGGCGCGGATGCATTGAGAGCCATTGGCGACTGAGTGAGGCTGCGAGTTCGTGCGTGCAGAGCCAGAGCATTTGCCTGTTTATCCCATCATAGACAAAGTGAGGCTATCTAACATTAACCAATTTCTCCATCAGTTTGCACACGCAGGGGGTTAGAGAGATTCGGAGGAAACGGGGCCGGGTGGGAAATTAATCTCTCCCGTTTGGGAAAACCTAGCACAGTAGGAAATCGCCAGGAGTTTCGGGAGGATACACAGACGGGTGGTCTCCGCGCACAGAGCGAAAGGTCCCCCCCACCCCCCGAATCTGGTGGTAAATTCCAGTCGTTGGCCCTCAGCGACATCATGGCAGCATCCAGGTTAGAGAATGTGCCCCCAACTTCTTAGAGAACGGGAGGGGGCTCATTGGGGAACTAGATCCTAAGCCCCTTTCGACTCTCTTCCACACCTTTACCAGAGTTGGAGGGGGGTGTTCCCATCAAGTGAAGAAACGTATATCCGCCAGGAAGAGCAGTGGGCGTGCTTCGAAACATATCAGAACCTAGCCATAGCTCGACGAAATTGACGGGACAGTAAAATCGTTCGGTCGCCGTGCAAAAGTGCAAAACTGCCATAAGTTCTAGGAAAGGAAGTCAGGCGAACAACTCAACGCCCTCATCCGCCGACATAACCTAGAAAAGGGCAGCGAAATCGAGAATCTTTAAATGTGCAACAAATGATATTTGAATGGTAAAAGGATAGCTAGGATGGAGGTAATCGACCGTCTCCCAACCAAAATCAAGGTGTGCATCTGGAGAAAACGGATAAATCAAAAGAAAATGAAGCGGTTATCGGGCAGTATTGAGTAAACTCGTGCACATTTACAGCATCCCCGACTCGTCTCTCAGGTCGGCAAGGACCTGCCCCCGAGGATTGCTCAAGTAGTCTACAGAGGGGGGGGGTGTCTACCGCTTAAATATCCCTGCAAAACAGGCCTCGCAACCGTGCCAGGATCAGGCCGAAATCGCCTGACAGTGAAATATACGAAGAACAGAGCATACCGGGTATAAATCGGTGGTGGGGTCGCAAAAACCCTCGAGGCCTAGTTCGGAGATGCAGGGCCCCTCATTTGGAAGATACAGTCACTAAGCCACCCAGCCCAGACTTGGGGTGGGGGCGTAGAAGCCGAAGCTTCTTTGGTGCTGTCCTCCTTTCGGGGAGCAGTTTAACAAAAAAGAAAAGAAAACCAACCCGAAAGACGGACTTACGACCACCTTTAGGTGTTGCCTCCTGGAGTGTAAAGACTGGGTGTAGGCGCGCAGCCGTTTCGCCTTACAGGAAACGGACATGCAGGGTGTGACCTTTGTGCCACCAGCTCTACCAAGGAAGTGACTGGGTGAGTTAAACCAGAACGGTCCCCTAAGAGAAAAGGGGTTACCTTCGACACTTACCAATAAAGTCAGTTGGTGCTCTCCTCCGATGGATCATGTTGCCCATGGCCAACATACTGCCATCAATGGAGTAAATGACCAGAAAACGTTTGAAGCCAGCGGGATCCAAAAAGACAAGTACTCTCAATTAAGGGTCCCGCCGTAATCTAGACTCAGCTCAGCGCACTTGTGGCATCTGTCTGGGTGTCCCCACCCAAGCGCGCCTTGGGGCATAACGTGCCGATCTTGGCCAGGTCGCTTGCCAAAACGGCAGTGGACTTGTCCGTTCCCATAGCACAAGCTCTCTCTTGGCAGTCCCCTGTAAATGGAAAAGGAGGAGCCCCGCTGGAGCAGACCATCGTAAAAGGGCAACTACAAAAGGCTAATGGGGAAGCAACCCACCGGTACTTAGGAAGTAAACCTCCTCTCTGCTACAAGTTGGAGGGGCTCCTAAAAAATCATAGGGTCCGGGTAAATAGACTTTTCTGAGGTCGAGCTACACAGGCGGCTCTAAAGATGGCCAAGGGGAAGGGTAATAATCCCTTTGCCCCATGTGGGTGGTGAGAGGTGAGACCCTCCACTCGTCCAAGGGTAGTCTCTTGCTACCTCGAGAAAGGAAGGGGCCGCACTTGGATGAAGATCTCGCTATTCCCCTATTGTAGCCAAACTAAGTTAATAAAATGCATGGAAAATAGATTCTATGATAGCCCACTGATTTAGGGAGTTTAAAATATGACTCTATAGGATCAGCAAATTCCAATATGCGATTATTTACAGATAGTCAGTGGCCCACGGGTTCAAACGAGACTTGACAACCTGGCCAACCAATGAGGCTAAATTGTCCTCAGCTTTGACCATAAGTGATGGTGCCGATGGCCCAGCACACCTCATGCCTAATACTTGCCTCCACGGGTAGGCTTTCGACCTTCGCGGGAGGTAGGGACATCACGGTATACACTGCCAGTTGACTATGGACACATAGGACAAAAGTGCGCCCAGTAGGTAGAACCTCGGTGGATAGAAAGCAAGTTTTAGGATATGTAATAAAGACGTAGTAGATAGGCGGGTCCACTAACTATTGGGTGGGCGATGACCTATTATCATTATAGCACGGCGCTAGGTGATCCCGGAATGGTGAGCAGTCCATCCAGGCACCATGTCTAGCGAGCCCCGCACTGTCCAGGTGAGAACAGTTCCTACTGGTTGAAAGTGCGGGTAGACAAAAGGTTAGAGATGATCGCAAAAAAAGGTAAACGGGGATGGATGGATGGATGGATAGATAGGTAGGTAGGTACCAGTCAAAGAGCGAGGAGGGAGCAAAACAACTTTACCAGGCCCCATCAGTTTCAAGTCTACCACCCAGTGACAGGCGAGAGGAATTTAAACAAATACTTGACCAAAACCAATAGTTTACCATTCCCCCATACATGATTACCTTTTTTTCAGCTCCCTCTTCCCATCTGGATCGTCATGCATTTCACTCCTTTTTTTTTAAAGGAACCAGGCTTATGTGAGTAAAATCCGTCGGAATCATAAACCCATCAGCTGTTTAGGGGAAACGATAACAAACACCCTTTCAAAAGAGGTTGCCGAGGTTAGAGTAACGCGGTGCTCCAAACCAACCAATATTATAAAGTTAAATGGCAGATGGTGCGGATGGCAAACCACACCATTTCGGGCGGCGGAATGGGAAAGTCCCCAAAAGAAGAGGGGCGAGCCAAGAATAAAGGTGCAGTGCTACATCCCTTCAATGTTTAAAAGCAGAAACGGACCGAGGGCAGAGAGCCATTGGTCGCAACCGGAGGGGGGGGGGGGGTAAAAGTTCCACTACTGAAGGACTTTCCCATGGATCGTGGTCTGGAATCCATCAAGAGGCCCCACAAACAGCTATGCTATATAAAACTTGAAACACTAATCTCGAAAAAGAGAGGAATGAAAATCGACAGCCATGGGCGACTGGTTTATTGTCACGAGCAGTAGCGCAGGGTAATGCAAGCAGAGCAATCTAAAGCAAACCCTTGAGGATTAGGAACTCTTCAACGTCGTATCCATTAACGTAACGAAATAGACTCAAATATGCAAAGTAAAATTCTTCGCGTTAAGAAAGAAATCAGAGTACAAATATTATGACTGCAAAAAGAGGGGGAATTCCAGCGGGGACAGAAAGTAACGATTGTGAATACTTTTAGTAACATCTAAAGAGTAAACACACCACTTAGAATGCAGGATCTACTTCCGTCGAGTCAGTGGTAACACGTTATTGAGCGAGCACCTTCCTAAACTCAATAATCGGGGGACAAAATAGTGTACCAGGTTAAGAGATGCGCTGGTAACAAGGCAATATTCCACTTCCATAATAAATGTGCGCCCAAGGCATTTCATTTACCTTCAATATTAAGCAATAAAGGTTTTATATTTATTTATTTATATAATATATATATATATGCATCCCCACCCTTGGCCATTGATCCCAATCAAAAAGAAGAGCTTGGAATTCTAACGAGATGTCGCCCGCAAGATGGCAACCAAAGCCGTCGGCGGGGCAAACAACAGGTGAGTGCCGCCAAAAGCCTCTCTATATTTAGCGATTTCCCCTGCCTTCCGTCACTCAGTTACTGCAGCTCATCCTTTCCCACACCACACCTCTGCGATAAGGCGCAATAGGAATGATTGCTAAATATCATCGCATAGGAGAAGCTAGTCTCAATTTTGGGTTCATTGTTTGTCTTTCAAACAAAATTTCGCTTAAAGAAAATAACCGAGTCTAGAACATAGCATGCAAAGTAGGCTAAAGAAATTTAATAACTATTTAAAATCCAAACTAAAGCGCGACTGGAACAGATTACGAGGAACAAAAAGGAAATTCGTCTTAACCACTACCAGTATACCCAACACACAAAATTAGGGTGAATCAAAAACGACCTAATCCACTCCCAAGATGACAATGTAAGGTTCATAACTAGCTAACAGTAGCAGGCGTAACCCACCGCCATTATTATTTAATTAAGGAAATGACGAAAGTCAAACCCAGCTACGTTTTACGTGCAACCTGCAACCTTCAACTTGTCAACCGCCGAGACTACTAGCGAGGGTCAAGGTTAAGGAGGACTACTACATAGCCAAGTGTCACCAGCAGTGATGAGGTGGGGGTGAACTTGGCACTTGTGAAATAGCCTGGCAATGCCAACCGACAAAGAGAAAGCGTGGTCGCCTGCCTGTGGAACACCGATGCTCCTATGCAATAAGATGGAGCGAAAAGGCTTGGACCACCAGTGTTTGTTTTATGGGGAAGGGGGCGCTCGAATATTCGAATATACCTGTATAATAAATAAACACACACACATATTATATTATATTAAATTATATATATATATATATATATATATATATATATATATATATATATATATACACACACACACACACACACACATACGGCAAGATTCCAGTGATAATACAATTTCTAGAAATAAAATCTATCGACCATTTTGTGATCGAACCCTTCTTTGCGATCTGTGCCTCAATATAAGTATAACTAGAAAACACCGCCGATAAATTAACAGGAGGGAAAGTCGATCCAATGACCTACGGTACTTTGTGATAAGATTATAAATGGTCATTGCATTGATGGTTTCCCATGGTTCAAATCACTTACAAGTGCCTTCGAATGGCTAAATGATGTTTTTGCCACTAGATGGCAGATTTGAATCTCCAGGGTGAATAACCATATGTCCCATGGTCATAAGGGTCATTTTATGGCTGTAAATGGGTTTTACTCCTTTTGGAAAAAAAAATCGACGCCTAGACCTGGCGCCTCGCCGCAGGTAGTAAAGGTGGAAAGAGCTTGTTTGCACCTCTCGTCCTATGGGAGGCGCAGCTGGCCACGTCCACGTCGTGGAAAATTTTGTCAGCGAATTATGATCGAACTGGTACACTCGCCGCTCAAAGTCCAACACACAGTTCATACACTAAGTTATCGACAGCTCATATCGTTCTGAACAATACTTTAGACGGTTAACACTTTTTCCATTAATATTACCAAAACAGAGCGTTATAGCGAGGGAGCTTACAAGGCTATTTTTAGCATGAAATTGGGGAGAAGGGCAAACGATAAGAGAATTACTCCTCGCCAAACACTTACAAACAAATAAGAGGTAATTAATTAACCTGCGTGAGCGAGCGATTCTAGGAAAATGAAAGGGGGACGGGGGCGACGTAGATACACACAGCAGTGGTTATGCATCAAATTGGCCACGAGCACACCACGAGGAGACGGATCCCACAAAGGGTAGAAATTAGACAACGCTAATTTTAGAGGCGGCCAAATAAAGGGCCGGCCCCAAGCCAATGTACCTGGTAAAGGTGGGGTGTAGCGAAGGATTAAAAGTTAACGAGGGCGGGATAAAGTTAGGGGTGGGAGGAGGAAGGTTCGGGAGGAAAGTGAGATCAATAGGGGACGCGAACGGGCCATCGGCGAGTTGCAGTAACTTCCTTCTTCTGGCGGGAGGCATCGCTAATAAAGATAAGTACCGGGACGGCGCTGGGGCCGTCGTTTCGTCATCCAGCCCACCACGAGATTAGTTACAAAATACAAAGAGTGAAAAAGAAGGAAAACACTTCCACGAGAGAAGATCGCTGGCTGAGTCCATTGCCTTTACGGGCAGTCCCATAACATAAGCGGCTACACGGTCGCAATGCAACCTTTGAGAGCAACCATGCCCATTATATATATAATCTGATACCAGCCATAGTCCGGAATAGGATCAAGGTAAACGTGAGCAAGAGCTACATGACTAGAGGTGACCGGCAGGGTCATCAAACGGCAGCGATAGCAAGTGCCCCCCCCCCATCCAAACTGAAAACTACTACCATCCACCCAAATTATTGAAAATACTTACCTAAAAATAACAGTATTTAAAGAAAGAAAAGGCTACAAGCAAGTTAAGAAAACCCCTGAAGAATGATAAGGTAGCGGAGACGCTGAATGAGGGGTGGAGCATGCCTCTAAAACTTGGGCCAGCCCACAAGTCTGCAAGAACTCTTCCTAAGTACAAGTGGTAAACACCTCGCTGACACGATTCTCTGAAGCCTGAGAAAGAGGTGGTCGCCCAGTCTTCGGGGGGTGTTTAGCGCCCTCATAAACACCAACACCCACATGTGCAATAACGCAGGAGACGAACTCTACATCCGACCGGCTGGCAGAATACTAAAGAGAGCACTCTACAAATCATAACCCATTTGGCCGAGAAGCGCCTGTTGGGCCCGGCTGACAACACGCAGAAAACGCTATATACCCATTATCGACAGGTAGGCTCTCAATAGGGGACGCTCGGAAGACGGATTCGAGCCAATAAACTCGACTCTATCCATCTTCAGGAATTCACATTCTGCTGGGGATGAGTAAAAACCAACCATAACGAGCCAATCTGGTGACTGGCTAATAGGGCAAAAGTTACCGTAATCACATTAAGCTAACACTAGGCTAGATTAAAAAATATATACAAACAAGCACGTTGTGGCGTCATGGGGGAGGGGGAGTAACATGCGACAAATGTCAAAAGAGGCCAGCCTCCTCCAAAGTCAAACTTCACCAGTTGTGTGTACACGAACCCGCCCCGATGCGGGGACAGGTAATGTGCAGCAAGATCACCCAGACTGGGGTGGTCCAATGAAAAGTTGGCAGCGCAATGGCCTGAAACTTTAGGTTCCCCGCCAAAACGAGACAAAGGGTTCGACTCTAAAACAGCAAGTTCGGGCCAGGTTTAAGCAGTGGGTGGGAATAGAAGTGCACAACTTTAGCGTTAGCTGAGAAAACCCGGTGCAGTTAGGGATAACAAGGGATGTGATTCAGACCCAGCTAGGGTTGGCACTCCAGGGTAGGTATCTGAAGCGCACCAAAATATATCTAAAAATGGCCTACCGAGAAAATATTCCGGTACCAGAGATTATGCAATTTATCTTTGAGGCAAAACAACATAAAAGAGTGAGGCAACCCCTGAGGGAGACATCCCGATGAATCTAAAAACTCTTAAATGTAGACCAGATAATTTCAGTTTCTCGGTGTGGGCCTCCATGATACAGTATCACCATGCCATTTTACAGCAGAGCACCCGTCCAGGAGTGGAAATTTGGGAAAGCCACAATGTGCAGCATGGGAAATCCGCTGCCCCCCCCCCAAAGAAAAATGTTAACCTAAAATACCAATACCCCCATAAATTACCAACGCATGAAGTTAGGCGGAACCGAAGGGAGTAGAGCATCTCTCTCTGAATTGGAGAAATGAAAAGCAAACACGACAGCCATTCGATAGAAATGTGGAAGGATGTCGGGTTTCGTAAGTTACGTCAAACAAAGTTCTACTTTTGCAGCCCATGCCACGTCTTTTCCATTTTGTGCAAGTGAAAAGAATCGACATCTCTGCTCTCCTCGGCGCGGGCCAGAAATCCGACAGTGCCAAGTCGGATGACAGTCCACACGAGTCGCGGAGAAGCTCAGGAAGTCCTCAAATATCGACCTCGTTGGGGCAGACCAAGTTGTCAACCGCTTGGCTGTGAGAAAGGCTTTCGAAAGTGCTCAGCTCACAATGACTGCGCTCGCGAAGAACAGGATTGAAAGATCTTTTGACGCGTTTCCACACTTCACAAAGAAGTCTTCACGTTGAGTGGAGAGGGGGACCGCGCAGAAGGGCAGCAGTGTGCTTAGTTCGAAAGAACGGAAACTCGCCCTCTCGACGAAATCCACACTCGGAAATGGCTCGGGCAGTTTAAGGCACTATAAGCATATCGCTTCTCTCTAAAGGCCAACTGGCACTCGAGCGAACACCAAGCGGAAGGAGCGCAAAGGAGACATTCCAGGAATGGAAGTCAGGCTTATAGCGAAGACTGAGGCTGAGAAAAATTCACGTCTCTTATCAAAAGAAGAAACTAGTGAGAGGTCATCTCTTGAAATTAGGGCTATCGCACCGGCTCCAAGAACCAGCGAATAGAACAGAGGAAACCTTCAAGAGTTGGCACGTACATCTAGTCGGGTGGCTTTAGTGCCCCCAGGAGCGAGAACATCGTCCACACAGTGAAGGTGGGGGTTGTGGAGGGAAATGTCTCCTCTCAAAACGGGAGCAAACATAGGCAGTAACATCGATTGAGGCACCGCAAAAGGGTGGATGGGTGTTGTAGGCAGTATGGGAAATCATGGAGGACTAAATGCTGGCCAGGCATGCAGGAATGGCCACATGGGGGATATGTGGCTATATATTTTCCTTTACAGATCTCTCCCTGTAAACTTTCTAGCAAATTTCTCAGTGATTTAGGCTTCAAATTAAAAAAAATAAATTTGGAAAAGGGGCAAACACTTCCAGGTGGCATAGGGCAGTTGAGGGAAATGACATTACAAATAAAACAACAGTAAGAGCAAGAGCTACTGCTGCATTCAGGTTTGGCGAAACCAAAACATGGGCTGAAAAATTACGAAGAAAATACACCCCCCCCCCACTCACCAGTTAAATTGGTTCAATTTGCCCAGGGCCTAGACCGTTACAAAATAATATCTACCCAATTGCTAAAAGTGCTCACAATTGTGGACTTGGAACCCACAAACCAGGTAGCATCGGGCGGCGTCCGAAAGCATTAAAGCCCTTTGAGAAAAGGAAAAAGAATCTAATCGGAGATCGCAAGGCCATAGAGGGCAAGTGACGAGGAATGATTCCAGTGGGTCAGATGAAGATAGGGAAAGCGGGAGGGCGAATTGGGGGACGGAGCCAGTCATTCCAAGAAGTAAGGGGCTAACCCAGCAAAGCACTCCCATGGGCGTGTGAAACAACGGCGACGTCGGAATGTCTTTCCAAGACAAGCCCAAAGTGGGAATTGTGAAAGCCTATTTATTCTTCACCACGAAAGGAGGCAGCGAAAAACAAAATTGCCAAGAAAACCGATACTGTAATCAAATCAACTTCTTTCTTGCAAATGGACAAAAGCAGTAAAATAGCAACGGATTCTATCGAAGAACCCCCAGCTGCGCTTCAATACTCACAAAAATAAGCCTGCAGCCTGCTACCACAGTGGTTCTTAGCCAGGCATAGTTTAACCCCAGTGGATACGAGTAAATACAGTATTCCCAAAATGAAGAATAATGTTAGTGAGGAGGCTTTTGAGAGCCTCCTTTTGTCACCCCTTATCTAAGTGAGGCCAATTTTGAGTTCTAGTGGCGATAAAACGCCTGAAAGCCGATGACGATAATGGGCGTAGCATTTCTTCAACAGCTCTAATAAATTCGTTGAGACATTGATACTACATGCTATTTTTAATTGCTGCTGATTAATGTATTAATATACAAGTGGAATTTGTACAATACTTTCATAGGTTTTTCTATCGGGTATTTTTTTAGAGGGGGGAGGGATAAATGGTTGCTTCCGTAAAGTGGCCAATCAAGCGACAAGGAGGCCACAGCCTCGAGCTATGACTATCGCAAAAACTGAATACGGACGCTACCAGGTCAACTACCAGGGAGGAGGGAACCCGCATGGGGATAATGTCACAACCAACTGAAGCGCGCACAATAAGCACTAGGGTGTGACGACGGTTCCTGGTTTCGAGATCCCTCCGCCACGAGGACTGGCCCCAGGTAAAGATGAGCCCAAAAGTGTACGATTCTCATTCCTCCCGCGCTCAGTAAGCATTTATTCAAATACATTTGGGCTTGAAATACGTGGCATGATCCCGTTTGACACAGGCAGGTTTAACTAATTACTAGAGATATTTATGACTTCGTTTTCCATAAGTCTCGTCTAATATCCCCCATCCCACGGTCTATTGGGCTCATGCCAGGGGAATGACTGGCCGAGTTAGTGGTTTGCTGTCGCTTTGGTCGAATAAGTTTTGTTTTTAAACTGATTTGTCATCATTCCAAATTAATCTCCACACAATAACAGAAAAGCCACCATGACTAACTGTTGGTAGTATCCTGTTTATGTCAAACTCATGATATACGAATTTCCAAACAGTACGAAAATTTAGCAAACCTTGATGCTCGTGAGCATCATCCATAAATTTAATAGTCTATTCTTAAAACTCCCCAGGGAAGGATACTACGCCCATTCCATTCATCTACCACTCGGATTTGTAAACCAATTTCTAACAATCTCTTTCCTAAACCTAAGTGTATTATCCATATTTAGATTCAGTCTCTTAAGCCTTTCACCACATAATAGGGTGACAAAATTGCACCTCAGTCAACATGAAACCTAACTAGTTATAAAAGGTTTCCTTATGGTTGCACGTCTATAATAACCAAGAGAATGCAGGTAATTTAAAGCTGTTCTTGGACTGATTTGGAAGCTTTCTGCCATTTCAAAAGCTTTTAACAGTTGTTTTCAATGCATCTTCTCAAAGGACGAAGACATCTTTAAGAAGCCCCCACACGATCAAGTCGTGACTCGGTGATATTTTACCCTTTCTTTAAATAACTGTACTTCTGTCAACAAAGAAAGGTTATTCTAAAAATCCTGACAATCTCTGAAAGAATTACCCTCAACCTCACAAACAATCCGTCACAATATAAGAATTTCTAGGAAATTTTGATTTCTATAAATACTTAAATTTACAATATTAAACAAACAAATACTAGTGATAACAAAAATGGAATTAAAAGGTTAAAACTGTGGCTATTTACTTCTAGCATGTCTTGGGGTTTGGGGGTTTTGTTTTTTTTCGAGCCTATCTGGCGACTGCCAAATTGGGCATAAGTCGCCGCAATCACCTAAACGGCGCGCCCGAAATATGTACTCATCGATGTTACTTGTACACATCAAGTTACTTCTAATTCACGCATCCAACTCACACCCCCACCTTAACGTTCGAACTATCGCATTTCAAGTAGTGATGTTGGAGGGGGGGGGAGGTATGTTTCCCTAGGAAGGAGTGAAATAAAATATGACCCCCCCCCCTATGGAGGCTTCGCACGAACAGAATATAGATGATGATGAGCCTATAGATAATAGGACGCGGACCTTCTCTCGTCACTGAGAAACTCCCACAATGCAAACATTAAATAAGGGGCCTTATTCAACGAGACATGGCAGCCGTTTGTGCAGTGAAAACTGACCAAAGTGAAGATGGGGGAAAGAGAGAAAATGTATGGAACATATAAGCGGGAAAGCAAGCAACCACCCATGTGCCTTACAAACCACCCGTTTGGGTAAGGAGGGGCGCGAGGCATCCAAGCTCCATCAAATAGACACCCCCGATCGAACCAGTCTCCCAATGGGAGAAACAAAAGGGCCTCTCCCTTCCTGGCTCCGTAGGGAGCCACCCATACCGCTCCACCCCAACTAGGATCCCGGTTCTCTATCCAAAGTTGTATTCCGTTACGCTAATTTGATTATTTTTAAGATTATCCCACGGGTTGTTGCATTTTACTGCCCAGCAACCCTTAGACAAAACATTAGCCTAGCAATTCATTACAGGGATTGAGGGAGTGGTGTTCCAACAATTCAATGGGGCATCTGGAGAACAGCGGGTCCCAAAATTAAATTGTCGACAAATGCCCCGAAGTGAAAATAATATTAAGAGCTCATCTGACGAAAGGGATCTAAACCCTACTTTGGATGGCTTAATACCGCCCCCTCCCTCCCTCATCAGGCGGGTTCAGTTCGGCCCGTTCCGACCGAACTGACACTATACACAGAGTGACTGGTGGGAGCGGTGGCGACCCAAATGACACTTTTACGAGACCAAACTCGTAAGAGGCCAACGTGACCCTGCCCAAATTATCAACCTCCCGGGACAAGTGGCCTACATGGCATGGCAGCGGGAAATCATCTCGGAACTATAAAAGAGGCACACTCGAAGGAAATCCCGCCCCCCTCCCCCACCCACCCGTAAAGAGGTATGCGGAGCTCAGGTCGCTCTCTTAATTCGGAGCGCCTATATTCTTAGTACCACCGCGCACTCCCGGAACCAAACTACATAGTTCATCTTTTGGTTTTGCCTTGTCCGTTGGGCAGGAAATTGGCTCTCGTACCCCCCCCCCCCACTTCCCAAAGCCTCTAACCAAGCTCAGCGAAAACGGATTTAGGTGTAACGAACAAAGGTAACAAAAACGTGACTCACAAGCGGGCGAGGCCTTGTCGACAGGGGAGGGAATAAAGGTGGATGGGGGATAACTAAACCGAGATGGCCCCAAGGGGGAGGCAACCAAGAGGAAACGAGACTCAAAATAGTGAGACGAGGGGGAAAGGAAGGCACGAGACAACCGAGTGGCAAAACAGACGATAAGTCCCGAAGGAAAACCAAAATGGCGTCAACGGCGGTGCAGACGACATCGAGCGGAATTGACATAGTAAAGGTGTGATAAGACAGACATGAGCAGTACATACCATCTTAAATCGCCCGTTGTAATCAACGCAGGAGGCGGGAGAGATAAAAGCGGAAATGGGCGAGTCATCAAATTTGGACAAAAATGACGCAACTTCCTCCTCCTCTAGTCATTACAAAAAGGCAAAGGGTGGCCACAAACGGCGGGCCCGACCTCCAAACTAGATACTTCGGCAGCGTCCAGGGAGGATGAGAACTTCAGATCATGATGACAGGGGGCGAAGGGAGGAAAATGGTCGACGACGAGGGTGCGCGTGTGTACGTATGCATATATAAGAGTGGGTGGGGTTATGACGCACGCGCGCGCAGCCGCAGAATGGCAAGGCGGAGGAGGGCCACAAAATAAGAAGACAGGAGAGTGATGGCGGAGGTGAGACTTAAGTTTAAAAAACAGAAACTAGATAAATATACGAGAGTGGCAGCAGAGCACTTACAGTTGAGCAGGTGAAATTCAGGCACAGGAGGAGGACAGAGAGCACAGGGCAAAGGAGACTTAATATCTCGGGGCCAAGCGGGAAATAAACAGCGGCGGAGAGGAGAAGGAAACGCGACCAGAGGGCCCTCTCACCACGCTAGGCAGGACTGGGCGATCGAGGCGAGGTGCAACCGGCACAGAGCGTCGGGCGGAGGCAGGGGGCGGGCCAATCAAAGCCAACGCGCTCCGCCATGCACTCGGCCGCAGATTCCCAGACGTCGCTGGTTCGAACGCAACCGAAAGAAATAAGAGGGAACATTCATGTGATCGCAAACACGAATAAAAAAAAACAAAAAACACCAGAAATACTCCCTCCCTCGATCGCTCCATTAACACGTCCTCGAAAGGCGCAACAAAGGCATAGTTGGCAACCCGGGGCGGCGGCCACGCCAGGTAGCAATTCCACAACCTTCGAAATCCATCTAAGCGACTCGCTCTTACCTTGTGGTAGGCTAGCAACCCACAGGTAAAGGCAGCAGGCGACCAAAAGTGGCACTTCAGATAATTGAAGCTGTCCTATACGAGCGTCGCCAGGCGAATTATCGATTATCAAATTTATTAAGCCGAGCTCCACACGGGGAAGGTGTAGCAAAAAGCATTGTTGTTTTTTTTTCCCCTGCAGAGAGAGGAATGTCGTACTCGTGACACGAGGACCATACCTCACTTGATTTCACACAATCCCCACCCCTGACAACAGAGGCAGAAACTTACCATACTTGAGGAGTGTTACCGATGTAGAGTTTACTAATCGGCCTTTGCCTTTAATTTTAATGTGGTCATTCGAACCAAGCTCGTCGAACCTAGATTGGGAGGTTAATATACCCGGTCTATCTAGGAATGAAAGAACAGGAGGGTGTGTGTGGGGGGGGGGCAATTATAACCACAATTGCATAAACATAAATGGTTAGGTAAAGGGGAAAAATTAGATGTACACAATCGAGGGGCTTCAAGCAGGGGACTGGGGGGAGCCGATTGACACTGAGAAAGGAGGGGCAAAGCCACATGCACAACGGAGGTACGCCATAGTCTAGGGGCCTACTTAGGGTGGATCGAACGCGGAGACAAACCTAGGGGCTAATAATTAAGAAATACGGACCAATATAAACCAACAGGGTGCGGCATTCATTGAGAGGGGAATTGGCGACAGAACGGAGATAAGAAATAAAATAACTACCAATGATTGCGTCCATGTGCAATTGTGCATAGCGGACGGGTAATTGGCTTGGGTTGAAGACACTCGCACTTTTCCCCCAGGAAGCACCAAAATAGGGGGAAAAATGAGTTTCGCTGTGAATGGAAACCAAGGCGAACGGAAGCTATTTGTGAAGACCAGACTCTGCAATCTGCCGAGAAACTAAGTGAAGGCGCTGTCTGGAGCGTAAAGATGAAATAGTGCTGGAGGGAATCACAGAGAGGCTTTACCTGACGAGCCAAAGGAAATTAATAAAGCAACGAACGACATACTATAAAAGGCGCTACAAGCCGTAATCACCGGTCGACCACAGCAACCAATTCATTCGTTATAGGACCATTGTAGCAGGGATTTTTCAGTAAAGTTAATTTAATCCGTACTTTCACTCCAAAAAAAATGATTCTTTGTCTCAACAAACCACATTGGCGCTGGTGCTCAGACGAGAAGTGACCACAAAACCGCCTATTCAGTCCACTCCGTCCTTCCTGATTGAGAATGAAACGCGTTATTTTCAGACGATAGACCTGCAACCCTCGCTTGACTAAACAACCCCGAAAGCCGCAATCACGCTCATGAGAGTGCGATCGGAGAGTTCAACAACACGGAGGGTCACTGTTACCTACGCCGCCTAAATAATGAAAGGGAGGAATTTGGAAATAGGGGGAAGGGGGGGAATATTACATTCTGGAAAGGAAAAATAGTGCTAAAAGAACACTGGAGAAGCATCCATTAAGGACAGGAGGAGAGGCCGAGAAAGGAGCATTCAGTCAACAATAGCACTAACAGAACCCGGGCAAGCGATGCTCGTCTGGCCACGATGTAAACAGACCAGGCTGAAATGGCAACACCTCTGACGAATCTTATTAATGTGGTCAGGCAGCCATTGACAACCTAATGCATCAGAGCTCTCACTATAAGGAACTTTTTGAGAGGATGGAGAGAGCAATGGGTGAACGCTGCAGTCGGCACTGATGGTGAGATAAGGACGCGATAGACCCAAGAGAATGAAGAGGGCTTAGGCTAAAAATTAAACGGTTGCAGAGCGAGTTAACAATGGTACCGAGTAAAAAGGGACGTAAAAACCTGATATAGCAGAAACTAACGGGGTATCTTCGCCAGGTTTTTGGAAGGTAAGCGGCACATGATGATTACCCGGTCGATACAGAAATAATCATACCGAAAAAGGTGGTTCAGAATTAGAAATAAATCCTGAAGAAACGGACGATAAATTTATATGTTGTTAAGAGAAAGGGCAACGCAGAGGATGGCTATCGCCTCTTGATTCTACAATCCAAGCTAAGCAAACCTACAGTGAAACCTCATCTGAACGGAGGTTGAGAAATTCAAATTTGAAATAAATATGCAAAAAGCATTGGCTAAAGTTGACTGCCTCGAATCACCCCTACCTTACGCACACCGAGGGAAGCACGGGGCAGGAATCTCCCACCTAATTAAACCCTCATAACTCGTGTATACTTAAAAAATACAAGTAAGAAACGGCAAAAACTGACATTACCTACCCAATGTTCTGGGAATGGTGGAAGACACATGTGTGTCACACTCCCAAGAGTAGTTTTCGTTTGGAACAGTTCCAAATATTAAGACCGGGGCCCGAAAGGCAAGAACCAGTAAAGGAACTTCTATCCCGATCGGTTATGCGCCCCTGCTTTCTCGAACACAGCCCTTCATAGGCCGGGAATATACCTTAGCCAAATTGAAACTGTGCTTACAATTATAAGCACAGTTTCAACTTAACATTAGGTGCCGTTTAGTCGTGGCATAGAGTCCGGATTTGGGCGGCCACCCAAATCCGGACTATGATTACGATTAGTCCCCATGGTAATTAAGAAAAAAATGGGTGCAGGTCGGGTGCTAAAACAATTTCTTCTTCATTACTGGAGGGCAAGGTCGACCTATTATCTGGAACACGGAGGCACTGGCAAGGAGATGCAATGAAGACGGTCGCAGGAAGAGGAGTGACAATATGGGACGGAATTCGAAAGGGCAACGGCTTCTCGTTGGTACAATTAATGATAATTTTAGCCCCTTTGTAGGGGCTAAAACGAGAAACGAGAGTAACATGCGCAACACTAAAATTCACCACCTACTCCTAAAACTAAGTGTGCCAAGGCCAGAAAGATCAACAGCAACTATAAGCCAAAATAACCGAGGAGGGGGGCCCCCCCAAGTCCCTCCCCCGTCAATAAAACAGGAGTAGAGAAACTACCCGTCGAGACGCAAATCAAGACGACTGGGGGTCATTAACCGACTGCCTTTCACGCTCTTGAAAGTGACGCGAGAGAAACGGGAAAGGTGGGGGTAAATACTTCTTTCCCAGGCTGGAAATTAAGGAGGGGGGACTTTTCGCTCAGGGGGCGAGAAGAATGGACACGCTTCAGCCATGAATCATTCATGACCTGCATTCGGCGCTCGAGGAAACATGAAAGGATTAATATTTCCAGCCACCATGACACCCCCCCCCCAATCAAAATCAAACCTAGCAAAATGAGTGAGACCAAATTCCCAAAATTGGTTGAACCACAGTTAGCTTTCGCCCAATTTTCGTCAGGACACCTCTATTTACAATCCTTGTTGTATTTATTTATAATTTTTCTTGGTCGGTAACAGTCTAATCGACTTATTTCGAGAAAAAAAATGTAATTTATATATATATATATATATATATATATATATATATATATATATAAAATAAAGTTGCTTCACCATTTTCTTTCTTTTATAAGTATAATAGAAAACGACTATAGTTTAAATAAAACAGAATAAAGCTGCTTCACCATTAATAAATAGTTGGGCAAAACATATGATAAAGATACAAATAGATATACATCATCATCACTAAGTATAATTTAAGAAGGGGATTTTTTTGAGTATCCTCCTTAACTCTAAAATTTAACTTGGTGAATTTTTGAAAATGTTTTTTTTTGCTTAATGGACAAGTAACCTTTCATGTTTTTGAGTTTAGGTTTATTTAAAACTTTTATTCGCAGGGCTGGGGTTTTTTTTGTATGTTTCGAGCTTTTATCAAAGTTCTTTCTAAGAGTTCAGAAAAAATAAATATAATTATCGAATGATTTGGAATGAAAAAACATACAAATCGTGAAGTTCAAAAAATGTATTAAAATTAGGCCTTTGGCGCTTTTTTACTATCATTTCGTATATAAAACAAATTTAGATGGAAAAAGAGATCTGACGAAGGCTTTTCTATACATCAAACTGGGTGAAATAACTTTAAAAAAAGGTCTCAGGGTGTCTATGTCGAAAAAGTTGTTCAGGGTGTTAAAATGAGTCTATAAAGGGGATTAAAAAAAAAGCGGTTTAGAATAGGCCATAAGCCACACGCCGAAGGAATGCCTGTGGAACCAATGTTCTTTCTGTAAGAAAGAATACGAAGTATGGCTTGTTTGAATAATATTTTAATCTTAGTTTGGTTGACTTTTTTTATCAAAGTTATTTTTAATAATTCTTTTATAATATCAAAGACAAAATGGTGAAGTTCAGAAATTTTTTAAAAATTTAACCATGGCTGTTTTTTTTAGATTTTAAATTTTAATCTTAGTAGCGAAGCGCAAGCTCCCCCCGTAGGGATGGGGGTGACGAAGCCATTGCCTGGTATGTATATTGATTTATTAGATAGAAAGCGGCATTTTTTCATTTAAAAACGCTTTCCAAGAATGAAATATAGCTCTAACTTAAAAACAATGCCGTCATTTTTGACGGTACGTATACACCAATTACACAATAGAGCAAACAAGAGTAACGAATACGAGTGAAAGGGTGAGTAGCGTCGCTATGACGGCAGATAGACGCGCAAGTTGGGAGTCCTCTTGCTCCACCGGATTCGAGGAAAAACTAGGTAGGGGAGGGCGGATTTAAAAAAACAAAACAAAACAAAACAAAAACAAAGTCATGGCAACGAAGGTAGCTCCACTAAAAGCAACCATCCAATCACCGACCTTTATTATAGCGCAACGAGGGCAATTTCGAGGTGGTCCGCGTGTAAGAGAGCACTTGTGGGCCTCGCCCATTATCAAAAACAAATAAAGCAGAAAACTGGGCACAGGGGAGAGGGACGATAATCAAAGGGACTTACAGGGAGCTAACTCCGGGATCCCCATAACAAGGGCCATTGGTTCATAGTAGTATCAGACATGTTGGTTAACAAGAAAATGGGGCCCAACCGTGGAACGAAATGAGGGGGGGGGAAGCTTTTGAGCGGAACAGAAACAAAGAAACGGGGATGAGTTGGCAAGTATCGCCCGCGAAACCGAGGAAATGACTCTCAAATGGCCGGGAGGAGGCGCCCGCACTCAAGACATGAAGAAGCGAGAGGGGGAGGGAGGGGCAACCAAAACCTCCTGTTCCGGCCAATGCCTCGTTTGACCTTCACAGACGTCGAAGTCGCCCGTTCAACCAGGCGGACGATTCGCCGGGAAAAGGCGCGTACACGAAAAACTACGGCCAACCGTGAAAATCAGTCGTCTACGCACTTCCTAGGGCGTAGGAACTAAAATTGTGGGACTATTTCGTCATTTGTTCAGCGCAGTGTGTTTTCTTAATAAAAGAGATTCCATTTTTATGCATTACCATGCCCAATAGATAAGATAAGTCTTATGAAGTGTACACAGGAGCATCTAAAAGGAATCCCGAAGCAAAGCGGTGGCGCGCCGTGGGAACGAGTCACTCACACGAAGATTAGCCCAAGAGCAACAAACGATCCACTGGTCTTCAACTGTGTCTTAACACGAAAAATGGTGACGTCACTGGAGATCCGGCTCTCAGGGTCAAATCGGCACCACCCCTCGCTAAATGAGGCGTACTTTCAATAGATGCGGCACAAGAATAAAGAAAATAGACTCATACCGCCTAAAACAACATGTGGCGTAAGTGAGAGGGTCATGTGGTCGCTACCTCTACAAAGGTGTTTTAGTGAAGGAATGACATTGAGAGCAAATGGGGAGGGGGGGGGGTCAGAATAAGAGATCTATAGTGACCTCACAGTTTTTTTAAAAATAAGGGGGCTTATAGTGGCAGAGTTTATTTTGTCTAAAAATAGGACATTAAAAAAAGGAAAAACAAGCAAAGAATCGAACGAAGCGCACGATCAGGACCAGTACGTCAGGAAAACAATTTTTAAGGGGGTGGTGGTCACCATGGCGACTGTTTTCGAGCCGTACAAACTAGAGGGATAGGCTTTTTCAATAGCACTCATTTGGTAATTGCCTCCAAGGGAATGTCTTGGGAATTATGCTCTCCGGAACTAGATTAAAGATGCCGAGGGCCCTCTTCGACGAGAAGACCTGCACCGGAATCGTCATACCTTCCCAGGAGGCACAAGTATGTGCGCTGTTGGTCGAATAAGGCGATGCCATGTTGGAGGACATAGGGGGGGGGGGTATTAAGAAGCAGATTTTTTTTGTGCTGTCCTCCTTTGGGAGGACAACTTTAGGGACGCCGGAAGACAGCCTTACTACCAACAGGTTCAGAGAGGGGGCAACGGATAAAGCCGAATTTGGACGTCTACATTAGCGATTGGTATGGCAGTATCACCTACACGGCAATAAACGAATACCTCTACTTGGTAGCGGAGAAGAAGCGGTGCTTTCAACATGGTATAACCGTTGTTCACGCGGTAGCGATAACAACCAGCACTCAAAGAGCATGTCACGGTCGAACGTGATGGAAGTGTGTAGTGGTGGATGTCGAGGAAGGTCCCATTTCCTGATCACAAGCTCGACATTGATGGCCCCGTGCGTCTCCAGCTATAAGGTCATTTCTTCTATGGAGTAATCCAAGAGTTCCCTCGCATAAGCAACAAATTTGACGAAGTCAATGGTTGAGTTAGTCGTCCAACTCAGAGCTAATGCGTGTCGAAGGGCACTAAACAGGACCTGCTCGGAAGGTTTTGTTGTTTTTTTTTTAATTAAGCGGCTATCTGGCGACTGCCGACTTAGGCATTAGTCGCCGTAAACAAACAGCCTAGTTCTAGGCTACTTTAAAAATTAAACAGGAAACAATAAAACGAAATAACAATAAAAAAGCAATAACAAAAACAACAATTAAACTGTGTTAAATGAAAGGGAGAAAGCCAGCCTCCCCCAAACAGTCAATAAGTCCACTAGTCATGGTGCACGCACTCGTCCCGAGTACAAGGGACAGGCGGTAGCGACCCCGCCCATCCCGGTACCGGCACAGGTATCGTGCGCGAAGATCACCCAGACTGGGACATTCGACAAGAATGTGCCGAACAGTCTGGGGGACGACGCAGTCGTTGCAATAGGGCGCAGGCGAGCGCTCCATCAAGTAGCGATGCGTCACACGAGTGTGTCCGATTCGAAGACGACAGAAAGCAACCTGAAGCCGCCGCGGCATTGGGGGATAGGTCCATGGGAACAGTCGCGGCGCAATGGCACGCAACTTTAAGTTCCCCTCGACCGTCTCCCATCTTCTTTGCCAAGCAGTCCGAAGAGCTGCCCGTATTCCTGCCATGTAGTCAGTGTGAGGAAGAGCGAAACGCTGGTCCGGTCGCAGAGTCCTCGCGGACTCTTTGGCGCCCTCATTCCCCGCAAGTCCTACATGTCCAGGAACCCAGCAGAAGATAATCTCGACATCTGCCCGGCTCGCCAAAACCGTGGCGTCACGGATTTCGCGAACCAGGGGATGCGGAGATTCAAATGCCCCGAGAGCACTCAGGGCGCTTTGTGAGTCGCTATAGATCACAATCCGGTCTCCGAACCGAGACGTCGCGTAATCTCCCGTACCGAGTGGTGTATTGCCACCAGCTCGGCCGTGAAGACAGACGCAGCGCCTGGTAGAGCCCCGCTGACTTCAAACAGAGGGGATACGGCGTGGAAGCCGACCCCCTCTTGGGACTTGGAGCCATCCGTATACACTGGCACGGTACCGAACCGAGACGTCGCGTAATCTCCCGTACCGAGTGGTGTATTGCCACCAGCTCGGCCGTGAAGACAGACGCAGCGCCTGGTAGAGCCCCGCTGACTTCAAACAGAGGGGATACGGCGTGGAAGCCGACCCCCTCTTGGGACTTGGAGCCATCCGTATACACTGGCACGGTACCAGCGTGACACGATGTGTGCTCCAAAAAGGTCGAACGCAATACTCCCGGCGCAGTACAAGCTTTGGGAGCAGAGGCGTGGCGACAAATAGCCAAATGTGGTACCCTCCAGGGTGGCGTCCTGGGCAAAACCAGGGGCGCCACCGGCCCGAGAGCTATATCTACCTCTCGAAGGAGTTTTCTCGCCCTAAACCCAAAGGGCTTAGGGTATGACTGGCGTCTCTCGGCGGCATAGGCACCATCGAGATCAGCTGCGGATGCAGTGAGAGCTGTTGGCGACTGAGGGAGGCGCCGGGCTCGCGCGTACAGGCGAGTGATGCACTGCACGCGGCGCAGAGCGAGTGGCATCTCCCCAGCATCGACCAACAGGCTCTCAATGGGGGAAGTGCGGAAGGCATCGGTCGCAAGGCGAAGGCCGGTGTGGTGGATCGAATCCACCTTCCGCAATAAACGCTCGGCTGCGGATGCATAAAACTCGCATCCGTAGTCGAGCTTCGAGCGAACAAAGGATCGATAAAAAAGTAAGGCGGTAGCCCTATCAGCGCCCCAAGCGCTGAACGTCACGGAACGGAGAATGTCCATGGCGCGGGTACAAGAGACCCTAAGGCTGCGAATATGAGCCTCCCAGGTGAGGCGTCGGTCGAATACAAGACCAAGGAAACGGTGCGACTCAACCACATCCAGGCGCACCCCATTAAGAAACAAATCTGGGTCGGGGTGAAGCCGTGGATGGCGGCAGAGGTGCACCACCTTAGTTTTGGCCAAAGAAAACCGAAACCTGTGCGCTTCGGCATAGCGAGAGACGCGGTTCAATGCCTGTTGGAGTCGACGCTCCAGAGTTGGCATCTGGGCCGCGCCAAAAGAGATCGAAAGGTCGTCCACGTAGAGCGTAGCGAGAATATCTTCCGGCAGCACCGAGGTGATGCCGTTGATGCTCAGGGCAAAGAGTGTGACACTGAGGACACTTCCCTGCGGGACACCCTCTTCCTGCTCCTTTGGGCCGGAGAGGGCTCCCCCCACCCGTACGCGGAATCGACGATCTCGCAAAAATTCAGATATAAACATTGGGAGGCGTCCCCTCGCCCCCATCGTGTGGAGAGTCTCCATGATACCGTATCGCCATGCGGTATCATAGGCATTCTCCAGATCAAAAAAACACCGTGGCGTAGTGCTGTCTACGAAGGAAAGCCTCGCAGACGGCCCTTTCCAGTCGGAGCAGAGCATCCGACGTGGAGTGGAACTTACGGAAGCCGCACTGTGCAGAAGACAGATGGCCTCCGCTGTCCAGGAAATAGGCTAATCTAACATTTACCAATTTTTCCATCAACTTGCACACGCAAGAGGTTAGAGAGATTAGGCGGAAACCGGTCGGAGTAGAGTGCTTTCTCCCCGGCTTGCGAAAGGCGAGCACAGTAGCGATTCGCCAGGAGTCTGGGAGAAGACCTTCCACCCAGATCCTGTTGAACAAATCTAACAGAAAGGCCATGCCTCGCTCACCCAGGTGTCGAAGCATGGCGTACGGGACATCGTCCGGACCATGGGCGGTGTCCGCGCACGAAGCGAGAGCGGAACGCAACTTACTCACAGTAAACTTGTCGTTGAAGGGTTCTCCGCCTCTGGAGGTAAAGTCCAGCCGGCGGCCTTCCGCGACATCACGACGTGCATTGAATGCTGGCGGAGCAGCATCACGGCTAGAGAATGCGGAAAAAGCGGTCGCTAAGGATTCCGCCACGGACGCGGGGTCCGAGATTGCGGTCCCATTTTCCTGGAGAACAGGATGGGGGTCCTGCGAGAACTTGCCCCGAATCCTTTTGACTCGCTTCCACACCTCAGCTAAAGGGGTCTTCCCGTTAAGTGAAGACACGTATGCCCGCCAAGAAGAGCGGCGGGCGTGCTTCGAAATATACCGGAACCTAGCCATAGCCCGACGAAATTTACTGACAGTGAAATCGTTCGGGCGGCGCTTATAGCGCATGTAGGCATAACGCTTCTGTTTGAGGGCCGTCTCACACTCGGCCGACCACCATGGGAGTGGTCGGCGTGCAAAGCGGCCAGACGTCCTAGGAATAGTAGTCAGGCCCACGGCGATGAGGTTGCCGGAGAAGAACTCAACGGCCTCATCTACCGACCTAAACTCCTCGACTGAGATAGAGAATTCAGTCATTTCCTGAAATGCAGGCCACCGCGCCCGCGCCAAGCACCACCGAGGTGGTCTCTCAGGCGGCAGTTGCCCTGAAAATGATATTTGAATGGGAAAGTGATCACTACCATGGAGGTCATCGACCACCCCCCAATCAAAATCAGAGCACAAAGATAGGTCAAGGCAAGAAAATGAAGCGGTTCTCGGACAGTGATGCGTAAACTCATCCACGTTTAGGACACCCATCTCAAGCTCTTCGATCAGATCGGCAAGGACTTGTCCCCTGGGATTTATGGAGTAATCTCCCCAGAGAGGATGCCTGCCGTTCAGATCTCCAAGCAAGAGATAGGGCCTCGGCAACCGTGCCACGACGCGGCGGAAGTCCCCCGCGTCGAAGTCAGCTGACGGTGGAATGTACGCAGAAATGATAGTATACCTCCTATCCAGGTGCAGCTGCACAGCCACTGCCTGAAAGGAGGTATCTAAAGAGAAAGGAAGAACGGATACATCATGCCGGGTGTAAACCGCGCATCCCCCAGCCCGGCCATCCCGCGGTGGTGGGGTCGCAAGACCCTTATACCCCGGGAGGGCAGGCAGCGGGCACGCGCCTAGCATGGTCTCCTGCAAAAAAAAAATAGCTAACGGAGAACGGGACGAGACGAGCCTCCGCAACTCCTCCCAGTTGGCCCGGAGTCCACGGCAATTCCATTGAAGGAATATGCCCTCCAGGCCTAGCTCGGAGGAGAAGCGGGGCCCCTCCTCGAATTGAAGACCCTCACGGGAATGGCCGTACGCTTCCCGAGGGCAGAACCCCGGGCGCTGTCGCCTTCGAGGACTTATTGGGGGAGGTTGGACTCGCCATGCGAGTCTTTTCCTCCCTCCGCCTCGAAACCTTAGGCGGGCGGCCCTCTTTTCGAGGAACCACCGTCTCCGAGCCACTCGCTCCACCTCGGGGCGTGGGCGAAGGGGCCGAAGCTCCTTTGTTGCTGTCCTCCTTTCGGGTTACAGCTTTAGGAACCCCGGAAGATGGCCTAGCGACCATCTTCAGGGGTGTTGCCTCCTGTGAGTCTAACGACTCTGTGGAGGCGCGTGACCGTTTCGCCTTACGGGAAACGGTCACGCTGGGGGAAGAGGGGGGGAGCCCTGGTTTTAGCCGGGGCTGGGTGTGAACCCTTTTTGCCGCCAGCTCTACCAGGGGAGCGCCCGGGTGTAGTAGAGCCCGCAGAAGGGCTCCGAATGGGCGCGGAAACAACCGTGCTCGTTGGCCTGGATGGGCCAGGAACAGAGGGTGCTTTTCTAACTATTGAGGCATATGACGTCCCAGGCAGAGCCGGGCGCGCCAGGACCAAGTCCTTAGCCTCGCGGAATGAGAGTCGATCCTGGGCCTGAACGGCCAGGATTTCTTTCTCAAGGAGATATGCACCACATTGCTTCGAAGAAGCAGGGTGCGGCTCTCCGCAATTGACACACTTGGCCACACACGATTTGGACTTATCGTGTGCGACCTTGGAGCAATTTACACAGACTTCGGGTGACCCCGACTTTGCACGTCTACATGATCGATTCGTGTGGCCGAAGCGGTGACAGTAATAGCACCGCAGCGGCAGTGGCACGAATGCCTTCACGCGGTAGCGGTACCAACCGGCACGCACCGACTCAGGGAGCTTGTCACAGTCGAACGTGACGAAGAGTGTAGGGGTGGGTCTCGAGGCCCCTCCGTTTTCTCATCACACGTTCGACCTTGACCGCCCCATGGTCGGCCAGCTCTAGGGTGATGTCTTCTATGGAGTAGTCAACGAGTTCCCTCGCATAAACTACTCCTTTTACAAAGTTCACGGTAGAGTGCGGCGTCACACTCACCGGGGTGCCATGAAGTGTCCGAAGAGCACTTATCTTGGCCGCCTCGGCGGGATTCGCCGCATTCGCCAGAAGGCTCCCGTCCGAGAAACTGGTTACCTTCGGCTCTCTACCAATTGCACTAGCTAATCCTCTCCTCTGACGGATCATGTTGCCCTTGGACAACATGCTGCCATCAGTGGAGCGAATAACGAGGAAGCGTTTGAAGCCAGCGGGCTCTAAAACGCCAGGTAACCTCTGAATCAGGGGCCCCGATGTCATCGAGGCTCCGCCCTGTGCACTTTTGGTCTTTGTCATCGTCAGGAGCTCCGTACCCGGGGAAGCAGAGGGCCCGGATGTGCCGATCTTGGCTTGGTCGCTTGCCAAAGTGGCAGCAGACCCATCCGTCCCCGTAGCCCCCGCGGATTTAGAGGAGCCCCGAGTCTTCTTCGTCTTTTTGGTCCTTTTCTTTTTTGGAGAGGAGGGCGGGGAATGAACCCGCTTCTCACCCCCGCCGGTAGAAGCCCCCAGGCCAGATGGACCGGCCTCATCCAGGTCCTTCTCCGAAATGGAGAAGGTCCTGGTGGTCGCAGGGGCATCATCCGGAGGAGATCCCTCCCCTCCTTGTACTGCCTGAGAATCTACAGCCGTTTGATGAGGACCTTGCATAGGGGCGGATTCGGGTTCGGTGCTTGGCGCCGAGCCCGGATTTCCCCCCATGGAAGGCCCTACCTTCTGAGGCTGGTTTTCCTCAAGGACCATGTCTATCACAGGAGGGGCCTCCAGTTGGCCATCCCCTCCCAGGACATCGCAGGTCCCCTTGGCAGCGTCATAAGTCTTTAGTGGGGAGGCACAGGCCTTGACCCCGGCAAGGTATAATATTTTTGCCAGCAGGTCTTTTGAGGGAAGCGACCGAAGGGGCCTGGCTTCCCTCTCCCCCCTAAGGGGGTTTGCCCTACCGAGCAGGTGGTACGAGGGGCGGTCGGCAATGGGCTGCCTGCTGGCTTTCTTGGCAGTCCCCTTAGAAAGCAAAGGAGGGACTGCCGCTGGAGATAGGGAGGTGCCCGAAAGCACCTCCAGAGAAGGGGGTGAGGGGGAGTCCCCTACACCCGTAGGCGTAAGCCTCCTCTCCGGTTAAAGAGGTATGGAGGGTCCCCTGCGCAAGCACAGGGGGGGGACCTCCATCTTTTCTGTGGAGCTGCACGAGGGCGGCTCCGTTGTTTTAGGGGGAATTAAGGGGAGATGTTTTTTTTTTTCATCATTGGGCATGGTGACCCTCTTTGTTTTACGGGACGCAATCGCTCACCACCTCTTGCAGTAGCCCGCACTGCAAGAGGTGCTTACAGGCCCGGCAGAGCCAGGCGCCGCCATTTGGGACCACCCCTCCCGCCTGGTGGCCTGGCAGTCCTTCGGCATGGCGGCTCCACCTTAGACACGGCGTAAAACAGATAGAATGTGAAGAGGAGAGGAAAAGGGATGTGAGGAAGGTATGGGTGGGGATGAAGCAGGTTGTTAAAAAAAAACCATCCCGAACCGGAGCTGAGGGGTTAGGGAACAATGTCCCCTCCCCCCTCAGCCCCCATCCGGGGTGGTTGGCTTGAGAAGAAGGTCAGCATTCTACCCTGTGAAATTAGAGGCTGACCAGAGAAAGTTGTGGGAGAGGTTGTATGAAAAGCGACGAGGTAGGGGAGAAATCGGGCTATCTGAAGGAAGGAAGAGAGGCTAAGCTGGGGCCGGACGGAGCGCTGGATCCCGTCAGCACGGCGGCCAGGATGGCAAATCGCCGCGCCCCTTACGGGGTGCTCGGAAGGGCCCGACGCATTTTCTAGAAGGCTCCCGTCGAAGAAACTGGTCAACCGTCTCTCTACCAGTCAAACTAGCTTATGCTATCCCCCAATTGATCATGTTGCTTTTGGCCAACATGCTGTCATTGGTGGAGGCGAATAACTAGAAAGCGTTTGAAGCCATCGAGCTCAAAAACTCCAGGTATTCTGGATGAGGGGGGGACCCGACGTAATCTAGGATTCGCTTAACGCGCATGCAACTTTGGTCTTTGTCTACCACCTTCCATGCAAAAGGGAACCTCGCGGACGTGGCGGTCTTGGCCTGGAGGCCCCGCCCAAGCAGCACCAGACTCAACCGTCTTGGGAACCCTCTCAGGTGGGGAAGTGGCGAATCGCGCATCTCCACCATCCCCGGAAAAGGCTACAACGAAAGATCTCTCTGAGATGTAGCTCTTGGTTGCCAAAAGGGGTTACAAGTGTCCGTCTCCTCGAATCTTCGACGGTGTTGCAGAGGGTAGTAGTGAGGGTTAGTGTATGGCACAGTACCAATTCTTTCGACCGAAGCCACATGGGGCGGTGTCACCTCCTTGACCATCTAGACTTCCGGAGATGGTCAAGTATCCCAAAATGGGAATCTCTCTTCTTTGTTCGGTTTTCGTTTTAGTTTATATTGCCCGCCATTCAGAACCGGCTCCTTGACAAACTTCGGACATGGGTGCCAAGGGAAGGTTCATGGGAGGATGGCGCCTCTTTTAAACCCCTAAGCGTGTTGTGGTGTAACACCTGCCCTCAATTCAAAGGGCGGGAACCGAGGCGGCGAGCCCTGTATTGGTTATTAGCGGGCGCCTGAGAAAGCAAATATGACCCGCTGCAAGTGGAAAGCAACTGCAGGTGTGTAAAAGGGGGTTACTCCCGAACGTCAAAAAAAAAGGAAACGCCCTCTCCGCTATAAATCTTGGACGGACTCCTGAGAAAGCACAGGGGACGTAGATTCGTCCCACAAGCGAAGTTCGGGGGCGGCTCCAAAGATGGCAGAGGGGAAGCCCGTTTACCGTCTCATGAGGTAGCTAGAAAGTCCCTCCCTTTTTGTCAGAGTGGCGCTGTATTTTTAGCTTCTCATTCGCCCCAACACCAAGGTCCGGGAGAGAAACGTAGTTCGAAATCTTTGAAGAATCGACCAACAATCTAAAATTCCATGCACTTGTGAAAAGCAGAAATCACAACATTAATGCTCGAGGAAGCGTGGAATGACACCAGAAACCACAAACGCCAAGATTTGGAGAATCGATTTGCTGTCGAAGCAACCCTTAAAAGTGTTTGCTGCATCCAATATTCAGAGTACCACGATAGTGGTTTTAATAACAAAATTTCAAGCATATAGGTAGAGTGAGAAAGGCTGTACAAAAGATTCGCGGCAACCATGGAGAGATTAGACTGGGGGAACACAAAAACGTGGAACTCGCGGGAAAAGAAAATGGTGGATCAGAATCAGGCGGCGGGCGGAAATGAGCCCTGTCGCAAGGAATAATAATGATGATGATGATGATGCGGACCCTTTGCACCCAACCCCCCAAAAGATAGTAGCAAACTTTCAGAGGGAGCATTCCAAATGATATCACGAGTCATTTCACCTTTTCTTCGCAGAATAAAAAGCATAGGTATTTTCACTTCACCGCTCAAGTTGGAAAATCTTTTATTTAGGAGACGCTTTCGTCATTTCCAAATTATTAACGACGAAACTTCCGCGGTCATCCCCAATTCAATGAGGAAGAAAGGGGATGCCCAAATAGTTAAACAGGCCGCAGTCGCATGATCAAACCTTACTAGTCTCTTCCTCGGTTTGCTGAATAATAATAACTGCAATAGAAACGCGAATTGCTTTCACTAACCAAAGTAAAGGTATAGAAAAATCCAGCGCCCATAGAGCATAGTACTAGGCTAAACTAACCACCAAAGAAGCAAAAGCCAACCCCCTTAATAAAGTAAAACCAAACAATAAGGAAACAAGCTACGATGCAAGAGCATCGTAGCTTGTTTCCTTATTGTGTACCAACTAATCCCGAGTCCAAGGAACCGATAGAGTGCGAAAAGATCCCGGACTGCGACATCCAACAAGAAGTGGAGGACCAGGCGGTCGTCGCAGTAAAGTGCATAGGAGCGAAGCGCCCTGATTCCACATGTCTCGGAACAACAGAATATGATCTCGATATCCACCGGGCTCGCGAAACGGTGGCTTCACGGATAACACAAACTAGTGGGTATGGAACCCCCCCCCCCACTGTTCCTCCTGGACCTTGGAGTCATCCGTGTACAATGGCACGGATCAAGCCCGACACTAAGTGTGCTCCAAAAAGGTTTGACCGACATACGCCCGAGTCTAGAAGCTTTGGGAGCAGAGGCAAGAGGAATGGCGACAAATAGTCAAAGGTAACAAGGAGTAACAAGGAAAGTAAGTAACCTAGGAGACCTTACGGTCCATTGGACTAGCAATGGAGCAGGCACATGGCTGCTCAATTGTTTTGCGTCCCTAAACGGAGACTTTTCAAGACCTTGTCTAGTCTTGACTTGAACTGGTCAACAGATTCACTGTCGACAACTTCCACTGCAAGTGCGTTCCACTTAACGCAGATACTGTACGTGAAAAAGTCACCACACAGATTGCGGTTGTAACGCTTCAGTTCAAGTTTGAAGCCGTGATTGCGCGTACTGTTCTCACTGTGTGAAAATATCCCAGTAGTCAACATTGTCGAACCCTCGAAGCATTTTGAAAACTTCGATGAGCTGACCACGCAGTCTACGGGGTTCCAGCGAGAACAGATCTAATTCCCCTAATTTATCCTCATAACTTTCATGTCGGATAGAGGAAATCAGTTTGGTTGCTCTACCTTGTACGCGTTCCAACCTTGCGATGTCCTTTCGAAACAATGGACTCAAAAATTGTACGGCATACTCCAGGTGCGGCCGAACGAGGGAGTTGTACAGACAGAGTACTATCTCCTTGTTACGGTATTCAAACTGGCGCTTTATGTAGCCTAACATCCTTTGCGCTTTCTTCTTTGCCTCGATGCACTGTTTCGAGAACTTGAGGTCGCTAGTGATAGTAACACCCAAGTCCTCATTGTCGGTGGATTCAATAGCAGTTCCCTTAAGGATATACTGAGATTGGGAGTTTCTGTGGCCGATATGCATCACTTTGCATTTGTTCAAGTTGAAAGGCATTTGCCACGTATCCGACCACTCCCCAATCTTCAAAAGATCTTCCTGCAGGCGGGCAGTATTTCCATCCTTTGCAACATACCAAGCTTTGTATCGTCGGCAAATTTTGAAATCTTGGCAACCATGTCACCGTCCATGTCGTTGACGTAGATGATGAATAGTAGTGGTCCCAGGACAGAACCTTGAGGCACCCCGGTAGTAACGGGCACCCACTCAGAAGCCTGTCCATTTACCAGCACCCGTTGCCGTCTGCCACTTAGCCAGTTCTCGATCCAGGCGGCTACTTTTCCGTCTATGCCCAGCGCTCGCACTTTCTGGAGAAGGTGGAGGTGTGGTACCTTATCAAAGGCTTTTTGAAAGTCTAAGTAAACCACATCCACCGCCTTGTCCCGATCGTGCTCACTGAAAACGAAGTGGAAGAATTCCACAAGGTTCGTCAGGCATGACCGTTTCCTTCGGAAGCCGTGCTGGGAACTCCTCAGTAGCAGGTTTGACTCTAAATACGATGTCATTTTGTCCACCATCATGCTTTCCATGAGTTTACCGACTATCGAAGTCAAACTGATAGGTCGGTAGTTTGACGGATGGCTGGGGTCTCCTTACTTGAAGATCGGAGTCACCTCCGCCTCACGCTCTAGGAACGCATCCGGTCCGGATTGACATGTTAAAGATAGCGCACAGATGTCGTGATACTTCATCGCACACTTCCTTCAACACCTTGGGTAGAAACCCGTCCGGTCCAGGGGACTTATTCGTCTTTAGGTCAGCGATCTTTTTCTTTATTTCTCCTTCGGTGAAGTCCATTGCCTCCAGCTTTCCCCCCCGAGTAGGAATACGTGGGCCCACACTCTTTAGTAAACACTGAGGAGAAGTAGTCGAGGAGAATTAGTCATTGAGGTTAGCATTTTCTGCATCTGAGTGAGTTAATGCCCCCTACTCGTCCACTAACGGCCCAAACCTACGATGGATTGATTTACGGCTATTTATTTCTCCTTCGGTGAAGTCCATTGCCTCCAGCTTTCCCCCCCCCGAGTAGGAATACGTGGGCCCACACTCTTTAGTAAACACTGAGGAGAAGTAGTCGAGGAGAATTAGTCATTGAGGTTAGCATTTTCTGCATCTGAGTGAGTTAATGCCCCCTACTCGTCCACTAACGGCCCAAACCTACGATGGATTGATTTACGGCTATTTACATAGCCGAAGAACTCCTCCTTGGGAATCCCCTTGCAGAGTCTCGCCACACGGAGTTCCTCAGTACGCTTAGCCGCCCTTATGCTGGACTTCACATCGGACCTGAGCTTCATACCCCTAAACTCAAAGCGATTAGGGACGTGTGGCCTCTCTCGCAGGCGTAAGCACCTTCGGGATCGGCCGCAGATGCAGGTAGGGAGCCATTGACGACTGAGCGAGACGCCGGGTCAGCGCGTTCATGCAATGTGCACGGCACAAAACGAGTAGCATCCCCTCAGCCAGCAGGGAGCGAAAGGTGGTGGTTGATCGAATCCACGAAAAACTCAAAAGGTAGTAATCATAATCAGCACCCCAGGTGCTGAACGTCACGGAAACAAGAATATCCATGGCGTGGGTACAAGAGACCCTAAGGTTGCGAATATGAACTTCACAGGCGATGCGTCGGTGAAAGAAAAAAGAAAGGACCGAGGATACTTTTGCGAATCCACCACACCCAGAGGAGCCTACTTTAGAGAGCTCTGGGACAGGGTAGAGCCGTGGATGGCGGCAGAAGTGAACCATGGTAGAGACGCGGTGCAATACCTGTTGAGTCGACATTTGTGCAGCAATAATTGATCCAAATTAGTCCAAATTAGGAAGAACATCTTCTGACAACACAAAGGTGATACTGTTGAAAGCTCAGGGGAGTGCCACATTGAGGACACTTCCCTGCGGGAGGCCCTCTTAATGCTCCATTAATCCAGATAAACATGGAGAAATCGGTAAGCGAGACAGCAACCGGACGTGGCTCAGTGATTGTAGCAAGGGCAGACTGCACATCTGCAGAGCACAGGCAGATGGAGACAAGAAAATGTAGCCTCGACAAACGTGACACGACACGGCTGACGGTGTCAAGTAGGCACATTTTTTTTTATTATGATTTTTAGGAGCCAATTTGGCGACTGCTTACTTTGGCCTAAGTCGCCGTACTCGCTACAGCCTAGTCATAGCAGGCACAAACAACAGTATATATCCTATCCAGGTGTAGCAGTAGTCACTGCCTGAAAGGAGGTATTTATATGAAACAGATGAACGAAGAAATCACCCAGTGTAAATCGCGCATCCGCCTACCAGGACACAAAAAAACATCCCACATTTTCACTTTCTCGAGCATCACTTTCATTACAGAAGTCGCTTTATAAACTAAGCAAATTCGAGGAATAAAAAAACATTTATTCTAACACCTATTCGACCATTTAACATCAGCCCCAAGTCATTGCAGACCCTCTTACCTTCCTTATTTCAAGGTCACACAATCAGGAGTTCGAGCCTTCCCAATTTCAGCCCCAACGTAAATAAGGCTCGCATCTATAAACGTGTGCCATCTCATTCCTGACTCAGAAGCACTGCCATACCACACCGTCTATACTCCAAGATTTTACACCTGATCGCTTTCTATCCTAAACACTTCCTTCCGTTTGCATGCTCGCTCGCCTCTGAGAGTATCTGTAATCTTTTTCTTTTCTTTAATTACTACACCCATCCCTTCCCATCATAACATTCCACACACGTGGTTGATGCGAACTAGAATGAGTGGGAGGGGGTCTATAAAACCCACCCTCTATTATTCAATATTGCGCTCAGTAATAAAAAAAATAAAAAAATCGCGCACGGACGACTAAGCAGCGTCCTTTATGTGAGATTACTCCCATACTAAGAACCTTGCGATCTCTGCACGGCAGAAGGAGTCTTCTTCGTGGACCTCTATTGTACCTTTATCGGTAGAGACGACCTCTACCAAAGGGACGGGGTACATCTCTCCTTTAAAGGGAAGGCCTTTTTCGCCAACCTAATTCAAGATGTCGTGGAACACACCCAAAGGAGCGTTCGAAACAGAGCGAAAGCGGACGTGCGCCAGCACGCCCGTGTCACTCCTGGAACGACCTTCTCGGAGGTCGTCAAAAAGGGTGTGACCACGAAAACAGAGAAGCCGGGAAACGGAAGAGCGTAGGGAGTCCTACACTAGGGGACTCCCTCAAAGTTCTTCTGTTCAACGCGAGGTCAATCAGGAATAAATTTCTTGAGCTCCGTGGCCTCGTAGCAACAGAGGAACTTGAGATGGTGGCCATAACGGAGTCGTGGATAAAAACCTCAAGCTCTTCCTGAAAGATAGGCCAGACAGAGAGGGTGGCGGTGTGATGTATGTCAAGAATACTCTCAACTCGATGGATTGCAACATCGTATCCGACCATGAACTACTTGGTGTTGACCTAGATAGGTTCTGCCAAATACAGGCCCCTGGTGCTTTATAGACCTCCTGCCCAACTCATTAAAAAGGACAGATCTGTACCAGCTACTAGGAGAACTTGTCGAGGACAGTGTGTGTATAGTCATGGGGGATTTCAACACAAGTTAACTGGGAAACCAGAGAACCCTGTGGCGAGAACGAAACGACTCCTGGAATTCGCGAACAACGATTTCCTCACTCAATGGGTGAGAGAGCCAAAGAGAGGAAACAATATCCTCGAGTTGGTTTTCACCTCTGAGGAGGACATCGTTGAGGACCTCTCTGTTGGCGAAGAGCTCGGTGTCAGTGACCACCGACTAATTAGATTTGTAGTCAAAGTCCCGAAGGCAGGGCCTGAAACTAGTAAATCGAGGAAACTCGATTTGAAAAGAGCAGACTTTGCAGGTCTTCGTGCTGGACTGACTAACGCGAGGATAGAAGTGTGCGATGTTGTTGAAAACTCGTGGAACAGCTTCAAAACCTCATTCATGAGTCTTCAATCGCGTATCATCCCTCTGAAATGTCCCCGGCCAACTGCTTAGGAAGAGAACGGTTTACCGGCAATCGAAGATCTCGGGTGACTTTGACGAATACCGGAGGCTAGCCAGGAGAGTGAAGTCCAGCATAAGGGCGGCTAAGCGGTCTGAGAACTCCGAGTGGCGAGACTCTGTAAAGAGAATCCCAAGGAGTTTTTTTGATATGTGAACATCCGTAAACCAATCCGTCGAACGATTGGCCCTTTGAGAAATGAGGAGGGGGCATTAAAGCACTTAGATGCAGAAAATGCTAACCTCAACGCCTACTTGTATTTAGTGTTTATTGAAGAGTGTGGTCCCATCCCCAAGCCAATGGATTCCTACTCGGGGGAAAAGCTGGAGGATATGGACTTCACCGAAGGAGAAATAAAAAAGATCACTGACGAATAAGTCACCTGGCCCGGATGGGTTTCTACCTAAAATGTTGAAAGAAGTGCGCGATCAAGTGTCACGACACCTGAACGCAATCTTCAACATGTCAATCCGGACTGAATGCGTTCCTAGAGACTAGCGTGAAGCGGAGATTACTCCTATCTTTAAGAAAGGAGACCGTAGCCAACCGTCGAATTACCGACCTATCAGTCTGACTTCGATAGTCGGTAAACTCATGGAAAGCATGATGGTGGACAAAATGACCGCATTTAGAGTCAAACCTGCTACTGAGGAGTTCCCAGCACGGCTTCCGAAGGCGACGGTCATGCCTGACGAACCTTGTGGAATTCTTCCACTTCATGTTCAGTGAGCACGATCGGGACAAGGCGGTGGATGTGGTGTACTTAGACTTTCAGAAAGCCTTTGATAAGGCTTTCTCCGGAAAGTGCGAGCGCTGGGCATAGACGGAAAAGTAGCCGGCTGGATCGAGAACTGGCTAAGTGGCAGACGGCAACGGGTGCTGGTGAATCGACAGTCTTCTGAGTGGGTGCCCGTTACTAGCGGGGTGCCTCAAGGTTCTGTCCTGGGACCACTACTATTCATCATCTACGTCAACGACATTGACGGCGACATGGTTGCCAAGATTTCAAAATTTGCCGACGATACAAAGCTTGGTATGTTGCAAAGGATGGAAATACTGCCCGCCTGCAGGAAGATCTTTTGAAGATTGGAGTGGTCGGACACGTGGCAAATGCCTTTTAACGTGAACAAATGCAAAGTGATGCATATCGGCCACAGAAACTCCCAATCTCAGTATATCCTTAAGGGAACTGCTATTGAATCCACCGACAATGAGGACTTGGGTGTAACAATCACTAGTGACCTCAAGTTCTCGAAACAGTGCATCGAGGCAGAGAAGAAAGCGCAAAGGATGTTAGGCTACATAAAGCGCCAGTTTGGATACCTTAACAAGGAGATAGTACTTTGTCTATACAACTCCCTCGTTCGGCCGCACCTGGAGTATGTCGTACAATTTTGGAGTCCTTCGTTTCGAAAGGATATCGCAAGGTTGGAACGAGTACAAGCTGATTCCCTCTATCCGACATAAAAGTTATGAGGATAGACTAAGGGAATTAGATCTGTTCTCGCTGGAACCCCGTAGACTGCGTGGTCAGCTCATCGAAGTTTTCAAAATACTTCGAGGGTTCGACAATGTTGACCACCGGGATATTTTCACACTGAGTGAGAACAGAACGCGCAATCACGGCTTCAAACTTGAACTGAAGCGTTACAACCGCAATCTGTGTGGAAATTTTTTCACTTACAGTATCTGCGTTAAGTGGAACGCACTTGCAGTGGAAGTTGTCAACAGTGAATCTGTTGACCAGTTCATGTCAAGACTAGACAAAGTCTTGAAAAGTGGCCGTTCAGGGACGCAAAACAATTGAGCAGTCATGTGCCTGCTCGATTGCTAGTCCAAAGGTACCCTCTTTGAATGGACCGTAAGGTCTCCTAGGGAACTTCCTTTCCTTGTTACTATTCTTTTTCCCAGCATTCAAGCAGAAAAACAAAAGCTTTAGTTACTAAATAAGACGAAAATACAGGCAATTATAATACATCGGCTGTTTAGGATAACTAAAAAAAACCCACACCAGTACATTCGTAATAAAAAGCAGCATTCGGGAAAGCTCATAAGAAATAAGTGCGGTGGGAACCAAACGACAGTTCGGAGATGGGGTGTGTGGCAGCAACGGAAGAGGGGCAAAGGTACGCGGATGACAAGGGCAGACCGAGGAGAGGCATGGATCGGATGGGAATAAGGAGGAGGAGGCGAATCGTGTCGTACTTACCTGTTCCAGAAACGGCATTAATGCAAGCGCGTGATGGGGGAAGAGAGATGGGGTAGAAATTGTTGTTGGGGGTAGTGCGTGGCGGAGCGCGTGCGAAAGCGGGGGTGAGGACAGACTCAGTGGGACACCGGTGACTGGTGGCAGAGGGGTCAAGGGAAGCAGGGAGGGCATTGCGGCGATCACGCTCAGGGTCGGCAGCTCTGAGGGGATTAGGGGCTGGGCGCAATAGATGTCCGACACGGGCCTCTTCATCCCAGTCGCCACCGCCCAAGTGGGTAGGGAGGTCACGCACTATGAGCGGCTCAGGGCTGCCGCGGGGAGGAGGGGGGGGGACACTGCCCCGTGGGCGGACAATGAGGGGTTTCACCTGTGAGCGCCTCTGCTGTCCAATCGCTCCCAAATTAACGTAACGGCATAAACGTGTCACGAGGACGAGCGCTTACCTGCGGGAGAGAACAACACCCGATCAGTGCAGGCAATCAACACTCCGCTCTTTCACCTTTGCTTGGCTTAAAAACAAAAAAACAAAGCTGAAACCAATGGAGAATATCTCGGTAAATCTGCCGAATGGACGAGCTTGTAGAGGAAACCGGAATGAGAGTGCGGGGCGTGCGAAAGGAAGGTAAAAACAGCAGTAGCGATAAGAGTAAGAGTAAGTGTCAACTAGGGACTAGTTATATCCCGTTTCAAAAGCCCAAGCAAGAACAGGGTGTTCAAGAGAAGATATTTGGCGGGGTGTCAGGTTGAGAGGACGTTACAACCCTACAGGGAGAGTAAACTATATACAGTACGTAGGACGTCTTGGCGCGCCCGCCGCCGTGCGGCGGCGGGCGCGCCAAGACAGTCCCAAGTTTAGCAAAAGGAAATAAGAAACGTAGCCTGAACTGCCAGGATTTCCTTTTCCAGGAGAGCCGCACTTGGCCATGCAACAGGGACAATATGTATGAACTTGGAACTTAAACAGACAGGGTAAAGCCAACGTCGCACGTCCATACGACCGATTAGTATGACCGAAGCGGTGGCAGTGTAAGGTAGCGATACCAAGAGACGCGCGACTGAGGGATTCTGTCACGGTGCCCATCCATGGCTTCTCATCACATTCATTCGACTCGCGCCAAATCGCTCTTTGACAAAGCTCAGGGTAGAATATAGCGTCACTCACCGGCCAAAAGAATCCGGTCCGAGAAACGGGTCACTTTCAGCTCTGTACCAATCAAGCTAACTAATGCTTTGATGGATCACGCTGTTCGTGGCCAGCATGGTGCTATCAGTGGAGCGAAGAACCAAAAGGCGTTTGAAGCCAACGGCCTCAATAACATCAGATAGTCTCTCAATGAGGGCCCTTGTCATAATCGAAGGTCTGGTCCGCTCACTGGCAACTTTGGTCTTAGCCTAAGCCGTCCTAGTCGGTTGGCGAAGCGGCTGTGAGCCCAAAGAACCCCCGCATAGGAAGAAGAACCATTATTCCTCTTCCGTCCTATCAATCGCCGGGAGGAGCGGCCTCAGCAAGATCCTTTTCCGAGATGGATAAAGTTTTGCTTGCACAAGGAAGAATCTAGGCTCGGTGATAAGCACCGGGCCAAGATGGCCCGGAGGGAATGTCCTACTATACGTGGTTGGGTCGCCTTTAAGAACCAAGGCCATATCATAGCGGGCCTCCATGTGGCGGACCCCAATCGAGTAGTTTTTTGTCGACCCAAGCAGACGTAAAATGCAGGACGTTAGGGGCGACGGACCAGGCTTTCCCTCGACCCTATTGAGTCACTCTTAATCCGCCTGCCGTATATCTTGGCCGTTCCCTGTGGTGGAAAATTAGGGACTGCCGGTGGTAGGGGTATGGAGTCGGCCGAGGGCACCTACAAAGAGGGGAAGAGGGAAGCCCCCGCGACCCTAGGACTGGGAGAAGAGTAAAAGATTGGCTTTTCAGGTGGGGCTGCCCAAGAGCGGCTCCAAAACGGGTGCCTCGATTTTCTTCTTCATCCTTGAGAGCTAGGGAAGGCGAGGCCGCACTCGGAGACGGAACTCTGTGCTTTCCCCAACTATTGCCACCAAGATCAGAAAAAAAGGCTAAAAAAGTAGATATGAGCTCCCAATTACCTGAGAGGTTAAGAGGGTCACCCTATGGTCAGAAACTAGAGAATGGGATCATTTACAAATAATTGGTCCCGCTCCAGCTTTGATGGGCCTTGGCAACCCAGCCCACCATTCAGGTGAGATCGTCCTTAAAGTTGAACCATAAACGATGGTACCAGCGTAGCCACCTTATATGTGGGATGGAGGAAAAGGCGGGGAGTCAAAGGTCTAGCACCCTAATAACATGCACTAGCAGTTAGGAACTTCACAGTATACATTGCCATTCAACTAAGGCTCACAAGAGGCCGAATGCGCCTGACAGCCAGAACCTCTGTGCATAGAAGAGCAAGTTTGGAAAAGGGTAGGAGAGTATGTAATCAAAGGAGAGAGGAGCCCACTAACGAGTAGGGTGGTTAATCACCAATTATTATATCCTGGTGCTAGCTGATCCCAGGCACCATGACTACCGAACTGACCGAACTCTGTACAGGTGGAAAAACTTCCTGGTAGTAAAGGTTGAGGGGATAGCGGTAATGATTAATAATCATAAATGATTAATATATTATAAAAACAATCTAAAAATCATAATACCAATAAGGCTGATAAAAAGGTAAAGCGGCACCAACAACTTCCCTACGCCCCATCAGAGAGTAAGGGGCAACCAAGTATAACATGCTACACAGGGTGCCTACCACCCTTGGAGGGTTTATCTGGAGAGACCTCACAATGTCAGCCTGGGGCAGGAGAATTTGTATACAATAGGACGGGCGGCATCTAGCGAAGCAAAATAGTTTAATTTTGAACTTTTAATCAAAATTCCGTGAATGCTTACAAAATTCCATTCCGATCAACGACCTGGTTTATATCAGCCCAGTTACCCCTTGCCTGTTAGGCAATTTTTGTTCATTTAGTGACGCCACACACGAATACTGGTTGGTAATTTGCAGGGTTGGCAACCCCCCCCCTCCCCCAAATTTTGAAAAGGCCCAATAAAACGGGTTTTTCAAAAGTTTTTCAGAAAACAAACACTACAAGCATTAGAATAACATGAGAGAGGAATTGAGTCAGGATCAGAAAAATAACCTTAATTTGATACTGAAAAATTAGAGAAGGGAAATACGAAAGTAGTCACCACACAAAAACCAACATGCGCTCTGCTGGTAGATTAAAAAAAATCGCAACATGAAAAATGTAATGATCGTTGTGTGCGTGTGGTATTAGGAGGGGAGGGGGGGGGGGCAGGGTGACGAGCGAGAATAAGCGAAGGACAAAAATAGAGCATAGGCAGGACGAGGGAGATAAACAAACCTGAACAGGCAACCATCAGACATTATTAGACAGGTCATCAATCCAAGGGAAACAAGAATGCCTCGACCAACACACTAGCCATTTATATCACGCAACCTTGTGTAATCCAACAAAGGAATGGGGTGGGGCCTTACTCGGTAGGGAATTATAAACGCCGAAGAAAAATGGCTCATTTTAAACCTTTAGCAAAAAGTTCTAAGGAGAATATCCTTCAAACTGGAACACCAAACCACGCCCCCCCCCCTCACCTTGGCACTCTTCGAACAAGCAGCGGCAAATGCAAAAGGAGAAACTACTCCAGGGGGGGGGGGCGCACTCGCTCCGCCTTGTTCTAAATCGCACTTTAGCACAAAACTTTTCTCGGGAGGGTTGGGGGGCTCCGTGAAGGGAAGGTGTGGCAGGTCTTATCAAGGGGTATAGCGAAAGCGGGGTGGGGGTAATCCCAAGGGGTTAACGATGGGCGGGGCCAGGTAAACCAGGTAGGAGCCAGCACGGGTGCGGGGGTGAACGGGAACGCGGTCCTGAATAAATGATGAGACGAGGAAGGTTGCAGGGCTGACACGAAAGCCACGCATGCTCCATTTATGAGGGGGGGGGGAGACACCACGCCCCGCCGCTCTCAAAAGCGATGAGATTCTCTTAAAGAGATGCGAGGGGCGGCGCAACAGGTGGACGGTAAGTGCTCGTCGATAGAAAGGCGAGAGACCGAGATCCAAAGCATCGCATCGGTGAAAATAGACGCGATCGATGCCCAGGGACTAGAAATACCCCTATAAACCCTAAAACCCAACGACAAAAGCAAACGCACTCAAATGGAAAGGGGAAAATTAGCAATGCCAAAAGACCTAAGATCGACACTGGGTAACAAACATTTTTTTTTTGTTCTTTATTCTTTTTTAGTGTTTTTAATTTTAAATTTTGCACCGATTCCAAATATGCCCGTACTCTGTACCATCGACCGTTTGAAAGTTAACAAATTATGCTAATATATAAAGAAATGTAGGGGGGGGGGGGTAAGGGTATAAAGCGCACTTACTCACATTTGTGGCTAATTTATTTATTTTCTTGATTATGGCTACACGAGGATGCAGAAATTCACCAGATTCGTTGTTTTGTGTGTGGTTTCTTCGTTGGACCTAGCCATGTATCACATAAAATTGTGAAATGTGTAAAGTACTGGCTTGCTTATAGACTATTTTGGAATGAGTATGGGTGACCAAAAAAAATCCATAGGCCCCTCATGATATATGTTAGTTTTAGATCAAATTTAGATGCATGGCTGATAGGTGCAAAAAAAGAAATGCCATTTGGTGCGAGAGTTTGGTGGTGGCGAGAGCCAAAAAATCACCACGATGATTGCTATTTTTGCATTGCATGATTGAAAATCCCTTCCATATCCCATTTCATCCTCTATTGCACTTGCGCCACATGATACCTCATTGGTTCCACGGTCGCCAGAAAATGTAAGTAAATCCCATCAAATTGTAAACTATATTCTTTGTAACAGAATCAATACTGAAATATTCAAACATATATATTTTTTTCGGGTAGAGGATATGATGGAGGTCTCATCACGAGAATGGGAAGGTTGTGACAATCAAGATGAAACGTTTAAGCTTTTGGCATCCAGACTTAATGAATTGGAATTTGTTGGGTGAGGACTGCAGATCAACAGCATACAGGAAGCGCCAGGAGGAATTCGAAGTATAGTTTGATATAAGTGAGGATCTCTGCTTCTGCAAACATATTAATGGCTTGTTTAAAGCTATTGGAATTTATCACAACCCTGAAGAATGGCGACTTTTCATAGATAGTTTTACAAAAAGTCTCAAAACTCTTTTACTACATAATGGGAATCAGTATCCATCCCTGCCTATAGCATACTCCTACATATGAAGGAAGAATATGACAATGTAAAAAAGATTCTTGAAGGTAAAACTATACTAAGTTTAAATGGGATGTTTTTGGTGATTTTAAAATGCTTGCTTTCTTACTCGGATTGCAGGGTGGGTACACCAAGTATTCTGGTTTTTTTTTCTTTGCCTGCGGGACAGTAGGGCTGATCATGGACATTACCATGACTTGCAGCCAGAAAAACTAAATGTTATAAGACAGCCTCTTATAGAGCCTGCCAGTTTTGCTACCTCCACTTCATATAAAGCTTGGTTTGGTCAAAGTTTGTAAAATATTGAAGTCAGTACAAATAGAGAATGCAATCAGTGATATCGAAAGTGAGGCAGGGTGTGCATTTCGAAATATAGTTAATGAATTCCTTGGTAAAAATAAAGAACCAAACTACAAGCAACTGGTAGCAAAACTTTTAGAAAGTTAGAACAATTTAGGATGTAGAATGTCACTAAAGGTGCGCTTTTTGCATTCACATTTTGAGTTTTTTTTTCAGGAAAGTTGGGAAAAGTGAGTGAGGAGCATGGGACACTGCTATGATGGGGATGGGTTATAATCACATTTTCTCGTTAGTTTAAAAAGGAATACAAGGAAAAAAAATATTATCAGCTATTATTCATGGACAATGTGAATATGGTAAATACAGTGAACTGTTGCAGCTATTTATGGTTAATTTTATATACAAAATTCTAATTATCTCCTAAAATATCTATGCTATGCAATTTTCAATTGTATTTTTGGAATCCGGAGGCAAAACCACCTTAGAAACACTAAAAACATTTAAAGAAACAAAACTACTGCTACCCAGTGTCATCGGTCATCAATTACGAAACAAAACATCTGCCCAAAACAACTACATAATGAATAAAATAGTCACAGCACCCACTGAATATTCTAGATATAAAAAAGACACTTCAGCACTAGTAATGTTCTAATACATACTCTGCTAGTACACTAAAACACACACCTATGTTGTTTCCAGAATAAGCCATCTCACTTTAGGCCGAATTTAGTTCATATAAATTTTAATAGTGTGAGCATTTAGAGTTTAATTAGGTCATAACATATATACAACATCGAAAAATTAAATTTATCTATATATTTTTTTATAGGTTATTGCAACATCTAAAACTACTTAGGAAACATTCTGAAAGTTTCGTTTTAAAAAAGGTTGCCAAATTTACACTTTTTGCCAACATTAATTTAACTTTTTAAGTGTTTATATCACGAAAAATATTTGCATTAAAATTGAAGTTTTTATTTTTTTTAGCCCTATGAATTTTCAACCAAACATTATTGAAAAAAAGATTCCTTGGCAACATAGCAAAATTAAGCCTACCTACATACCAGCAGTCGTCCAAAACTATTTGAACTTAAATAGGAGTGAAGCTTACTTATATTTCCCCCAAACATTTTTCACAAACCTGACCTGAAAAATTGGGGCAAATGGTGCACAAGAACAAATCCATTCTCTTAATAGGTCTTTTTTGGCAAATATTTTTGTCCATCTTCCCCTAATCTCAGACTGATGCTATAACTAGTCTTTTCCACCACTTACAACTAATTTACCCCTACCAGTAGCGATATTATCCTTATTGCACTCTTCTAAACTGATCTAGCGCATCCTTTGTGAGGACACCGAGAATACAATAGTCTCGCCGAGGGGTTACAATAGAAATTACAGCACTGATTTTATAGTTAACATTTCAATTGAAAAAGCTCAAGTAACTTATCTGTGTTTAGAAAAAATAAAAAGCTGTCAATGATCAGTCTTTCTTCCACTGCTTCAAGATAGGAATTGTTCATCGTTTTATTAAATTATACATAAGTTTGTTCAATGTATAAAACTACATTTCTGGAAGTTCAGGTCATTTGCCACACTTAAAAGCCATAGGCAACAAAAATATCCCGAAACTACTTTTAGACCAGTAGCTAATTTTTGGTGGAATCTCAAACAAACTATATTTTGCTTTTTTGTTTACCCATGACAAGGTCTCAAATATACAGTAAAAGGTCGAGAAAAGGCGGCATTTGATGCATATGCAACCTCCTCGCTCATGTACCAGTACTGATGGGTAATAATGGGTCAGGATAAGGAAGTTAAGCTACATCGAGTGTAGCAAGTCGGCGGATGAAAGTAGCAACCAAATTCTTTTTCAAGCCTCCCTTTCACCGCCAGGAGCATTCTCATCAGCTCACCTCTCAAGGAACAGGTACCTTCATCGAGATATATCAGACGGACATGTTTGAAATCACCACCATATTTCAACCTAGATCAAAATACAGATAAAGCACTTTTAGCCACCTGGGGGTCAACTTATATCCTATTTTAACTCAGTGACCTCAATTACCTTTGGTAGCATTGGCAGTTGGCTACATTGAGTCAGCGACTCATTGCGGAAAGAAGATCAACACAACACGAGATTTGCATGACCTAGACCCGCTTGTTTGCTTGGCCGCAGTTAAGAGACTAGATTCTAGAGGGTGGTAAGTTTCCAAGAGGGGGGAAAGCGAATTCATAGAGAATCATTTACCGACATTCAGGAATACTTGTCGAAGATGGTTGCACATCGTAAATCGCAATAATTTCTCCGGTCTACAAAATAAATAAATCAAGGGTGGCCAATTTGGAATAGAAGTTTGGCGGGATTTCTTCGAAAGGGAGGGAAGGGTCATGCCATTACCTCTCTGATAACCATCTCCAAACTCCTTTATCAGGAGGGATTGAGACAGGAAGGAGGAGAAATACGAGACCCGCGCAAGACCCGCTAATAAGGCTTATTTATACCTGCCGTTGCAAACGTTAATAACGTCGGTCGGAGGAAAACCAAGGTAAAATGATCCGTATTGTGAAACACATATATTAGGCATATTTCGAACCTTGCTATCCCATTAATCAACATCCCTATGTTGATCCACGCCCCCCTTCTCTAGTACAAAAATCATCTCATTAGGAAGAGCATTATTTTAGTACTAGCCACAAACCCCCAAATGGGGCACTAATCCATAAAAAAACAACTCCAAACCCATATAACTAAAATACAACTCTTCAGTGGGATTGAAAACTAATAAAACTATAACCACCAAACAATTATTCCCTTAGAAATGCTTACCAAAAGGAACACTGACCCAGCACCCCCTTCCCGACGAAGTGAAGGACTGACTACCCAGCTTCAATGCGGTACATTAAGAATCGGGAAAGGAATCATCTCATTCCCCCACAACACTCCCTAACGAGGAAAGTAAAACTGAGATACCTACCACTCCAAGCTTAAATATACCAAAACAAAAATATATATCCTACAAACTAAAGGGAAGGGCCGCCGCGCCCCGAACTCCATTTTTAGGGCGATGGCGATCACTTTGGAGAGGGAGGGGTATAACTACAATCATAAGCTAAGCATCGTTTTTTTTCGACTTCGACCCAGGGAAATGAAGAGGAGGAGCGAACGAAGGAACCAAGGTCAGAGTGAAGGTTCATGAAAGGTATTTACCTTAATTCCAGGATTCAGGTAGTCTCTGAAAAAGAGAGAAAGGGAAGTCAGGAGATGCTAGAATAACAGATAAAAATAAAAAGAAAATGCAATTAAAAAAAAATTTCTTAAGAAAAATGTAACTTTAAAAAGGGACGCTAAAAGACAGCAGCGGTTAAACTGAACGAGGCAGAGACCACAGCAGACTTGGCTGTTCATAGGGGGGCTCAGCAGATCGATCACCCACAATGAGAGTAAAAGAGGCCACCAAAAAGTGATACAGGTGAGCTTAAGGCCTACTACCAAATATTATGACGACCACAAAAAAAAATTAACCAGTATCGAAGCATTTTTTAGTTCTTTCAACAAACTGGAGCAGAATCACGGCTACCAAACGAGAAACCAAAAAATATTCTCAAAATTGGAAAATAGAAAACTCAAATGTCTAATTTAACGTTTATTAAAAATACAATAAATAAATTGGCAGCAAACATCTTAAATTTACAAAAATAAGAATCAAATAAAAAGAATGGTAAAATAGCAAATGAAGCGGGTCTTTTAAGCCCAATTTCAAGTGGCCTGCCCCCCCCCCCTGCAGCGATAGGAAAACATCTTGAAAGCCCAAAGGATTAACTCAAAAATCAATCTAACCACTATTTTAGGGGGCTATAATGAATATTTTAACCTGTCTTCAAGATTTAAACACCATTTTTCGCACTATCGACGCCGAATTACGATAATGTTCGTTTGCCACTTGTGACTCGGGCTGAGGGTGGCTTGTTCTTTCCCCCTTCCTTCGATTAGGGGAAAGCTGTCGTTTCCGTTTAAATTTAAAGCATTAGCAGATGCTCGAGGGAGGGAGGAGGTAGTCGCTTGAAAGTTCAAATTCACTTTTCAAGTTTAGTCCATTTATTCAAATTTCAAAGGATTAGGACGGTAAACGTTTTCTAATATAAAACGAAGACAAAGAAGCGTCAACGAACCAACACACAGACACTTCGAAAAGTTAGTTTACTGGTCGCCCAGAATGTTTCTGTACATTCTTATTCTCACGGGGTCGGGTGGGCCGGTAACGGGATGAGTGGCGGCACTAAAGGTTGTCCCTTGCAGTCGGAATTATCTCCTGCTCTCCTGAATTTTCGGAAAGTGGTCCCTAATCTAGTTGCCCCGACGCCGGAGCATAAAGTTTGTCCTAGTTTTTAATATAGCAAAATAAAAGATTTGTCGAGAGACAACCAAACCCTCGGTGGCGATCGCCAGTATAGGGCACTAAAATTATCAATTAAAAGAGGGAGGCTGAAAATATGCCTGCCCGAACCGACAAGGACGCTCGGGACAGCAGATAAGGCTCTTCGCCCAGTGCGTAAAAGTAAACAAGTCGCTTACTCGAGGGAGAGGTAAGGGCGGAGAATACCAACAACAACGGGTCGCGTTTAAACACGAGTAGGCTGAGCGGAACATTTTCTATTACTTTAGTGCAAAAATTCCATCCCGCAAAAATGACTAATAAACTTGTCCATATACCCACTTTGTGGAAATACTCATTTCCTGATAGCAAAGCGGCCTATTAGCGACTGCGTTGTCGTATCAATGTGTCGGGCATCAAACTAATCATCTCCAGTCGATACTACATAATGAAAAGTGTTTGGCAGCATCCAGTGGGCGAAAATCGCTAATACTAATGCCACTAGAATGGTGGATAAAGGATGACCATATACGAACTAGCCGCTATACTCATTTCACAAACTATGTAAAGTTAACCCTAACGCAAACCCGAATCGAAGAGAAGCATGGCAAGGCAAAAGGCGAAGTCCCAGTAATATAAATACATACAGGCGCGCGCTTAGCGATCACAATTCGACAATTTCTAAGAAATGGTGACGCAATGGAACCACTCCGAGTTTTGCAGACAATCAAGGAAAAGGCGAGGCAAAGCGAGCGAGCATCCATCCATTCCTCCTCGAAAACAAGGAAGAGACTACAAGCGAATGAATGCACCCACTCAGGCTGGCAATGGCGAGGGTTTGGGGGAGGGATGAGGGCCAAATGAGCTTTCTGCTTACATATTCACCGAAAACTTTTATGCTTCGTCCCTGGGCAATTGGGCAGAATACGAGATGGCGGCCTTCAACTCAATGCATTATTCTTTTTGGCCAACATCGCATAATAGCATTTTAACTCATTGCTAGGAAAAATTAAAGAGCAAAGAGTTCAAGAATGGTGGATTGCAAAAAATACCAATGGAGCAACGTAAAAGTTAGCAACCTCAATTCTGCGATCGTCAACCAGGCAACTTAACGTAGCCCCCCGTACCAAACATGACCAAAGAAAAAAAGAAACCCGAAAAATTATAAGGGGGCCTCTAAAAACAATGGCGATAAAGGCTCGGCTGACTGCCTCTGGTCAAAAGTTGTTTACAAAAGATCCAAGGTAGAATTTCACCATCAGCTGGCCAGTGAAAAATCAATAAGAACGTAGGTGGAACAAGGGGAGAGAAGGTAAGGGTCATGAGAGGGGAAGGCCGGCCGGGAGGCAGTGCCGAAGCGGAGACGGCTCAAATTCCCGTAAATTCGAAGGAGCAGGCGAGGGCACGCGAACGCAAAGAGAACCAGCGTTAAATGAGTTCACAAGTTCTAATATTTACTACTAATAAGGGGGAGGGGGCCTCCAAAATTATAAAAAGAATCAATCAAAGGACTTGTTGCATGTGTCAAGCAGTTGAAACAACGGACAACCCAGGGGAAAGTCGTGATAGTACAAGATAGTGAAGAGAGCCAATTTGCAATAGGGGGATGGGCATTCATTAAAATGACTATGGAAGAGAGTTCCCTAGGAACACAACCAAAGGGACAAGTCACTCAAAGCTAATAATACCCAAGCCTCGTGTCAAGAAAGCTTTCCGGAAAAGAAAATCTTCCGCCACCAGTAAAAAATGAAACCCACATTCGAGAGTCGAATGGGGAGATACAGTGTGCGGAATCACACGGTACACGCCACTTAATTAAACAGTGGATAGATGTGATATTTTAGCGGGGTCCGATTCGGGTCGCCTTCAAGGTGGCTGCTATTCACTGTTGACGGGATCCCACGCTAATCATTGACAGCTTGATTGCGTGCAGATCGCTGATAAAATTCATACCTTCAAAAAAAGGTAGCATACCCGAAGAAAAATTGCAGATATAATCTAGTTAAAATGAAAATAGCTCCCCTCTCTATAGTGCAGTGCGAAGTGCAGCGAGAGCCAACTAAGGGTGGCACGGGAGCGATCAAGAAATCATTATTAAAATGCCTAAATTGCAAAATATTTTTATAACATTTAGAAAAAATCTAACAGTATTTTTAAAATAGTTCTTCTGTATTGTGTAAGGATGACAGAAAAATTGCAGACGGTGAAGGAGGAACTGATACTCAAACTCAAATTTCCCATTAAACTTTTTGGTATTTATTTTCTATTTCTAATCTTTAATGTCTTATTTAAATTAAATTGGGTTAGATGTCAATCATGGTTAATTTTGAAGTGCTTGCCACGGCTGCTTTTAGATAGTAATTAGCGTGTCACTATTATAAAAAGGTTGAAAACCACTGATCTAGTGTCACAGAAGCTAGAAATAATTTGAAAACAGTATGGCCATCAGAAATCGAATAATTACAAAAGATAGTAATTAAAGATCTTGATAACCATAAAGTTATAAATCCTAACAATGTATTTAACGAACCAGTGGATAAAACGTAAATTGACAATTACAAAATGCAAATAAAATATTAAAAGTAGAAATTGACAAAATAGTGTAGTAAATTGAATCAGCCCAAATAACTATTACTTGAAATATATATATTTTTTAAGGGCCTATCTGGCGACTGCCCACTTGGGTATAAGACGCCGCAAACAAACAGGCCTAGTTCTAAGCTACTTTAAAATAAAAATTTGAAAACAAAAACGATAAAAAGAGATGACAATCAGGAAGCAAGCTCCGGCGTCGGGGGGCAGGCCCCCCTCCACCCAGCATAGGAGCGTGCGACCTAGAAAGAAAACAATAAAAAACCCACAAAACCTAGTTAAATAAAAAGGAGAAGGCCCCCCCCCCAAAAAAAAAGTCTACCAGTCCAGGAGCACGCACTCGTCCCAAGTACAAGGGACAGGCGGTAGCGACCCCGCCCATTCCGGTACCGGGACAGGTAACGTGCGCGAAGATCACCCAGACTGGGACATTCGACAAGAATGTGCCAAACAGTCTGGGGGACGACGCAATTGTCACAATACGGCGCAGGCGAGCGCTCCATCAAATAGCATTGCGTCACACGAGTGTGTCCGATTCGGAGACAGACAGAAAGCGACCTGAAGCCGTCGCGGAATTGGAGGATAGGTCATGGGAACAGTAGCGGCGCAGTGGCACGGAACTTTAAGTTCCCTTCGACCGTCGTCATGTAGTCGGTTAGTATTACTTGAAATAGGAGGGCCAAAAAAAGTAAGGAAAGTGATGAAAATGAGTAAGTAAAGCGGGTTCGCAGAACAATTTAAAACTATCCCCTCTACTAATCGGATAGAAATAACCCCATAACTTAATTCCCACCATTGAAAGTCGGATTCTTCCAATCAATGTAATAATTGACGCGCCACAAGTCATGCTGGGCCCAAACTGTACCTTACCCACATGTCGGAAACCGGATGTTGATAAAGTGATGAGTAAAAATAATGGTACAAGTTAAAATTTTTAGCTTGGAAATGAAACTAAAGGGGGAAATTTTCATGGGCATAAGGCCGAAATATGGAACCAATAATGATTTCAGGAAATTAGGAACTAATGATCGACTCAATAAAGCAAGAAGACAAATGCCAAACTTCAATAACAAAACTGCCAAAAGGCAGAACCACACAAATACGCATGGTTAACAAATGTTAAGGCATGAATGAACAAGTTTTGACCGAGTGGTAACTTCAATTAACCAACGATTAAAAATATAGTGAAATGAAATTTATCGCTAGAAATTGAAGTCCAAGGAAAATTAAAACTTAGGGCTCATTTGAGCTAGAAAAAAAAACTACATCTACCTTACAAAATAAGCAATTTATCGCCAGATAAAGTCCAAAGGAAAATTAAAACTTGCGACCTATCTGAGGTAAAGAAATTAAATCTGCCTTACAAAATAAGCCTAGAAGGGGACGTACGAAGCAAGGCTTTCTTTCTTTGTCCGAGCGTTAGGTAGCCCCTGAACACGACTGTTTTACAACCAATTTCGGAGGGGTTTGCCTTCTGTGAGTAACGACTCAGTTGAAGCGCGCTTTAGGGATACAAGGCTTCCGAATAGGCGCGGGCGGAGCCACGATCAGATAGTGCCCCCTTCTCAATGTGAGATGGTCTGCAGCCTGGACCCACCTCGAAACTATACGAATATAAGCTGGGTGTGGGTCGCAACAATTGACCCCGACCAATGCCTTTGAGAAGTTCCGGGCCGACCCTGAGTTGGCACATTTGAGGTTCGATCTGTATGAACTGGTAATGCAACCAACAGCTCTGCGAATGACTTGACAAGGGAGTGATAGCGGTTGGATTCACGATTTGTGATTTTTTTTTTTTTTTTTAAGAAGAGGACGGGTTTGTTTTTGGTGCTGATGTCTAAGAAAAGAAAATTGTAATTTTTGATTTAGGATTAAAATTTAATAGGTTAATAAATAAAGCTATTTTAAAATTTTAGCACGACCTCCAACATGTTATGGTAAAAATCGAATGAATATTTGCTTGTTCCAATATTGAGTTTACATATTTTAACTATATTTTTTTAAAAGTATATATAATAAGAATTTATTTAACAATAGCATATTTTTTTAATACTCGTACAAAACATGCAATAAATATCCGATGCAATGGTCAAAAGTTTATTTGTTGAAACCAATTCATGTCAGAAATCGCCTTAATTTTGCCAAGGAACATTTAGAGAAGCCTGCAAGTTTTAGGGACGCTGTACTATGGTCTGATGAGACCATCGTACGTTTGGAGGCAGAAAAACTCGGCGCATGATCCTAACAGTGAAGTTTGGAGGAGGCAGCATATGGTATGGGGCTGCTTCTCCTTTGCAAGTCCTGGAAGACTCAATATTATTGAAGGGAAAATGAATGTTCAGATGCATCGCAGGATTCTGGATGATAATCTCTTAGTCTGCAGACGACTCGAAGTTGCCAAGAGGATGGACATTCAGCAGGACAACGATCCAAAACATACAGCCAAGTGCACTACAGCGTGGTTTCAGAAGAAAAAGGTTATGGGATGGGCAAGTCAGTCGCCAGACATAAATCCTATCGAGAACCTGTGGCGAGAATCTAAGATTTAAAAAGAATATGCCAAGAAGAATGGACCAAGATACCTACCTACCTACAAATATTTGTAAGAACCTCATAAGTAAATATCGCAAAGGGTTGGAAGCTGTACTAGCGATGAAAGGTTATATCACCAAATACTAACTGGTTTTCATAGATGTATCGGATACTTTTTGAAACGTTTTACTATTTTTGCAATACGATACCAATTTGTATTCAACGTACAAAATACATATGTTCAATTTTCGATTACTTTGCTGTTGTGTAACTATGGTAAATAAACTTTTGACCATTTATCGGATATTTAATGCACCTACTGTATATATATATATATATATATATATATATATATATATATATATATATATATATATATACACACATGCATTAGAAAGCATGCTAGATACCCTATTTATGTCGTTCATTCAATTACAAAACAATTTAAGAGGAAGACATCAGGTAAACAATTATTAGCCAAAGCAGAAGGAAGTTTAGTAAAAAATGGATCCAGAGTTGAAGTCAATTTTGGGTTAAAAACCCAAAGAAAAAGGATAAAAAAAAATCTCATTTCAAATTTTCCCTGCCAGAAGAATTTTCCGATATCCCCATCACACCGTTTCTTGATTTGAGCTTTTTACTGACAATAAAGTGTGGAACTTTATCTTTAAGAGAAATGAAAAAGAAAAAGGCAACCATGCTTTTTAACATTTGTGTCAGATCTAAAGTGTTTTGCTGACATTCTTTATTTATCAGGCTATGTAAGAGTACCCAATGGTGTATGTTACAGGAGGTTGGTACTGAAACTTACAATGAAAAGATGGCACAAGCAATGAGGCCAAATAGATTTGAAGAAATAAAATCTTCTCTGTGCAAACAAGGAAAAGCTTACACTAAATATTAAATTTTCTAAAGTTAGACCTTTGGTTGATCTACTAAATAAAAGATTAATAGCATATTCTTCATTGAAGCAGGAAATGTCCATTGATGAAAACATGGGGCAAAGCAGTTTTTAAAAGGTAAGCCAATCTTTCAGATATAAAATGTGGTGTCTGTGAACCATTGGGTTATTTGATCCAATGTTATTCATACCAAGGTAGACAAGAAAACCTCACTCAGAAATTGGAGTAGGTAGGTGCCTGAGCAAGCCCTAATCTAGCAAGGAGCAAAACTGCTTTGCCAAGGCAAAATTCAAATTTTATGTAGACAGATTTTCTCTCTTCTATTCATTTAGTTGATGAATTGAACAAATGTGGAATGGGATTCACAGGAACTGTCATAAAAAAAAATGACTAGAAAATTGTCCTATCGCTTGTCATAATTTTGTGACTGATGACAAAAGTAAATGTACTGTCACTTTCCTGACATGACAATCGGGTGTTTTGATGATTAGTACTTATGACCCTGTTTTTCCAGTTGGAAAATGCAATCATTGGATTTCAAGTAAAAAAGATGCACATTGACCAACCAAATATAATTGCACAATACAAGTACATAGGGCATGTTGATTTGATGGATGAGAATATCAAAAACCTTATATAGAAATAAAACCAATAAGGAGTTAAGATTTTCTTAACTTTAGAAGCTATGTTGAGCAAATATACTTGTAAAAATATGCAATCCTCCTCCTTCTGGGAGAAGGTCTTAAAAGTTCCAAGTGCTTTCTCTCGTTTCTTTCATCAAAGTAGGTACAATGGAATTGATCACTGGATTGTACCAGCCCTAAGCAAAATCGATATGCCATGTGCAGAAACAAGGTCTACTGACCAAAAGTCGCTGCTCTCACTTGTGATTTAAGAACTTACGATCTTCAAAACTTTCAATAATTCCCAGACTAACGTTGGGAGGGCCTTTGCAATTATATCATTCGAAAGAGAATGTAAAGCAACATAAGGGTTTCAAGGTCCCAAAATAGTGGCCAGTGAGAGGTAGAGTTGGCAATTTTGGGGGGGGGGCATTTTTAATTAGTTTCAAAAACTGTCAAAAATGGTATAAGTTAGCTGGTCAGGTCCTTAAGCCTAGACAAGGGGTAAAAATACTCAAGAGCATTGGTATTACTACAGCTTAACATTCATTTTCATTATATTCATAAACAGCAGATTGTGTTAGGATTGCATAATAAGATTGTTTATAGGACTAAATTGGTAACTGAATTGAGTGACTAATGGGGGCAGAAATTCCTAACTGGCAGAGGATATAGGACCAATTTGGTAACTTAATAGTGACTAATGGGAGCAGAAAACCCTAAATGGCAGAGTGACCTCATTAGAATCAGGAGTACTTTAACCTGCAGCTTAAAGCAGAGATAAATACATATTTTACACCTTTAATTATCCGTTGTGAATTTAGGTTTCTTGAGTGACATCTTTTTCCTCAACTTTCAAACCAATTTTTGGTTTGGTATTTTAATTGTTATTTGTCATAAACAATATTTAGATTCATTTGCTTTTTGTTAGTGGCAAAATCATTATCGGACAAGCTACACCCCTTTACTTAAATCACTTCCAATATCTCAAAATGCAAGGAAGTTATGGTTGTTTAAATGCATCAATATTAACCATGAATTATTAAAAAACAATGATTTTGGTGCTTGTACTGATGTGGTTGTAAGGGCCTCAAATATAACAGGCTGCACTGGCTATACCACTGAGAGAAAAATAGAACGAGACATTCTCCTTAAAATTTTTAACCTTTTGCTAATTGTAAATCGCTACAGAATGTAACTAAAGTAGCTAAAAACCTCAAATAAATTTGTGTATCACTAGAAAATAATACAAATACATGGTAGCTGGTTTTAGTGGCCCAATGAACCAATTTGCTACTACTAATCAAATAGCCATAAACTCCAGAGAAACAAAATGCAAGTTATATATATATATATATCATTTTACAAAAATGGTAAAAACAAAAACAAGTTGCAATTAAATTTGGATGACGTAACATTATTATAAAAAAATAAATTAATACATGGCAAAAATGTCAACTATTTCATGTCACGTCACATTTCTGTAAAAGTTCTTTGTGGCCATCATCCGTTCTACCAAATGAATGATGCATCAACAAAAACTAGTTAATGCTTTTTTATGAGTGTTTATTGAAGAAGTTTTAGATGAACAAGACTAAAATTAACTTCATGCACCAGGTGTTGCATTGAGTTGTGCAAAACATTCTTTTTTTTTTGTCCACTGATGATAGATAGATGTTGGGTATTGAGGGTGAAAGGCTAGAAGGGCCTGAGGGTTTATTTGTTGGGTGTTGGTGTAAATGATGATACTCGTACCACTGATACAGCAGCTAAGCTGAAGAAAGTGACTGGGCAAGACCTGGAAGGAGTGCTGTGTCCAAATTGCCGACTTGAGCAGAGTTAAAGATTTCAAAGTCAAACATCTGGTGAGGCAATTGACGATTCTTCTGGTGAAGAACCTTAAGCGGTTAAAAGAGCTCTTGCAACAGAAGCTGTTGATACTACTGCTGGAGCAATTGGTGCCCCCCCCCTTGAAGTTTAAAAAGGTCAGCAACAGGGATTTACCTGGATATGGAGGCATGAAGATTCAGCAATTACACCAGAATGCATTGCAGTAGCTAGTGGGTTAGACATTGGTGATATGCAGCCTGAAGCTAAAGCCAGCTGGCTGCATACTGAAAACAGGATTTCACCATTTTTTTTGTCTGCACTGCAGAGAATGTCTTATGACAAACTCCAGAATTTAACTCTGCAACCAGAGTTGGTTGAAGAAATGAGGTGCTGAAGAATTTCAAGTGTCAGAAAGGATGGTTAAAGCAGCAAGAAAGTTACGTGATGCTGAAGGTGTACTTGCTCAGCCAGCACTAATGAAAGGAAAACCATTACCAGACATGACAAAATGGCAGGAAGCAGAGCTTTATGAAGAGTTCTCCAGGCTATGCCCAGGAATGAAAGATAAAATAAGTGTGGGAATCAATGGCATAAAACTCAAATGCAGAAGACTTTTGTGCAACTTGAAAGAGCCTTTTACATATTTCATGAACAAGTATCCTGCAGAGAAGATAGGTTTTTCAAAATTCTGTGAGCTGCGGCCTCAGTGGTGCATCATAGTTGGAGCTTCCGGCACACAGTGTGCCGGAAATATGAAACTAATGTTAGCTGGAACACAGTCAATAACTGAAGATAACAAAGAACTGATTAGCAAAACTGTGTGATATGAACTCTCATGATTACATGGTTCGCGGCTGTGATAACTCCCCTGCTGAAGAGCCACTGCATGAATACCTGGTTCAAATGTTTGAGGATTCAGGTCCCAAAACCACAAGTGAGTTCAAGCAGTGGATCCAGACAGACCTAGCAAATCTAATCAGTAACCTGTTATCATTTGAAGAATTTGTCAAGGATGTTAGTGCCTAGCTTACTAACTTGTCAATCGACATCTACATTGCCAAACTTCAGGCTAATTATTTGAAAAGATAATCTGCAGGAAGACAAATTGGTGATTTTGATGTATTTTGCAGAATTATTCCTTTATGATGCACAATGAAATTCAAGGGTATCACTGTGACAACAGCCAAGCCACATTGCACTGCACCCAATTGCAGTTTACACCAGAGAAAATGATGAGGTGAAGTGCCACAGCATGTGCATCATCAGTGAAAGCCAATATGGCCACCATCAGGCACATTTACTACTTCAGCAATGGGTCAGCAGCATAATATAAGAACTCAAAGAACTAGAACTTTTTCGCCACATGCCATGTAAAATCTCCTTGTGATGGAATTGGTGGCAGAATCAAGGTTCTTGCTCAGAGAGCAAGTCGAGTCTCCACTGGAAGGCCACATTCTCACTGCGGAAGACCTGTACAAATTTTGTGAGAAGCAGGTACCGGGAGTGAAGAGTTTCTTTGTCAACAGCACTGAAGTTGCAGGCTAAAGAATCCAGGAGCAGCAATTTGCCAAAGCACATACAGTGGCTGGTACAAAGGAACACCACTGCTTCAAGCCAATTGATGTGAGCCAAATGTCTGCAGACTACACATCATTCATACAAATGTCTGTCAGCAGACTGCACATTAGGGTAAGTTATGGATATAGTAAAAATTTCAGTGAACTTTTTGTTTCTGCACTCATGAATTATTGTGAGGCTTTAATGAGAAACTCCCAAATACAGTTTCATCCAAATCAAAGCATGTTAAGGGGTCAGCCGGAGTGATCAAAAGTTTGCTTTGCTTTCCCTTGGCATAACATACCTACCATACACTGTGTTGTGGGCACTATGCCTTTAGATATACTTCTTGGTGATGTCAACTCATTTTGTGCATACCCCGACGTAGTTTTTGCTGTTATATAGCTGTCTTTATATTGTCAGACCCAGAACTAAGTTAAAAACATCCTCGTTTTCTCCTCAGGTCTAGGTCTAAATGGCGAGTTCAACTCGGAAACAGACAGCTGTTTTTGTTGGGACAGCACCTTGAAACCCTCAGCCAGATTGTCCATCCAACAGGGGAAGATGTTCTGCGGCGACTCTTCTGTCATGGATCGAACAGCAAGCTGTCATCGACGAAGTCTTCAAAGTTTAGGAACGTGCCCAAATTCCTGTTGTCCCCGCTGCGATCAATCATGAAAAAACTGGAAACCCTCGTCGGGAAGTACGGTTCGTAAGGCGAAAAAAACGTCATCCGATGGGGAGAAGGTCTCCGACGCCAACCTCCAGACTTCTTCGTCCATGATCCATCTCAACCAGGAGGCCAAGAACTCGACGACCAAAGGGGCCAGAGGAAAATGGTCACGAGTACTCTTGACAAGGAGAGCGTGGCAAAAGGGTCTAGGAAATATGAGAGGGAAGAGACGGTTGAGTTGGCGAGCGGGAGTTCCACCACCGTTTCTTCATACGCCACCAACTCTCCTGCTCGGGAAAGCGCCGCTGCTCCTGCTTCTCCTCCGAAAAGGTTCAAGATCACGATGAGCTTGCAGCAGCGGCTGACAGGGTCAAGTTGACCCCTCGCGGAGCCCACCACGTTTTCTCTGCAGACCAGGGAATGCTGAGTCCGTCCACCTCGTCCTTCAAGGGGGAGGTTCCCCCCCACCACGCGAGATGGATGGCGAAGGCGATCTACACGCTGAAGATCATAATGTTCAAAGACGAGTTCGAACTCACGCCGAGGGAACTGCGTAGCCTCCAGGAGATGAGTGTTCATCATCCTAATCTACGGCCGTGCCTGGTTCGAGGGCTACCTTGGCCCCAGACGCTACTTTCAACGATCTCCACAACTACAGAGAACTCAACTCAAAAATCTCTGAGGCCACGGTGAAGACCTTCAAGCGGCACTTTTGGTACTTGGGGACGGACCTCGTCGGCCTTGGCTTGTTCAGCGACAAAGTCCAAGATGGTGGACAAGCTGGCCATTGGCAAGGACCCCGACAAGAAGCGATACTTCAATGACTGAGTGACCTTGTCACCAAGCAGTCAATTTTCTCATTCATGGCACTGAAGTTGGATGCCTCATTTCTCCAATCTCCTGTGTTTGGTTGGAAGGAAAATGAGGCGTACAAGCAAGGGAAGGAGACCGTCCACCATCTGGCAGTGACCAATGATGCAGCGGAACAGGCGATCAAAGTGATCACTGATTATTCCCAGATCCTCATCAAGGACGAGAGCAATCGACAAGCTCTCCCGCAAGCTGTCGAGCACCACCGATGGCTGAACCTGATCTTACAGAATATACAAATCGTTTCAATCGTTATTTCAGCCATGTTCAGTTTTATTTTGAAGAAAGTCCAGGAAATGTGCCATTCCTATCATGGTTCTTAAGTGTTCCTGTATGGTATCAGAGTAATATTCCTCCCATATACACTGCTGTATCGTGAAATGTTCCTAGAAGTTATTTACCTCACTTCAGAGCAAATAGTTTCATTTCTGTGGCATTTATAGTTGATGTGAATAAATAAGCTGGAGAAATGAACACTTGTATGGTCTCGAAAAATCAACTACCCGGTGCGACCCAACCCCTAAATTTTAAAAGATTCACATGAAACTTTGTGCTTTTTTCCTAGTTATTCCTCACAATAATTCATGGGTGCCGTAAGAGATTTCAAACTTATATTTTTTTTTACCCACCCTACTGCACATCATCCAAATGTCTGTCAGCTGAGTGCCTGCAGACTTGCACATCATTCATGGCCACTGTCAGACAAGGTTTTTGCGAAAACTGCAACCAGGCCAATATGTTGCTTGAATATATGATACAAAATGGTGGATCAGAAACATTGGCAAGGTCTCTGGAAGAAACTTTCATAAATTTCATGCACCCCCATGTACCTTGCAGAAACTTCCACTGGCCATCTACACTTGAGAAGTGTTGGATTACAGAAATTCACATTCTGTGCATTGTTCCTGTACTAACAGCTTCAACACTTGGAAGGATTTATAGTTTGCCTGACAGTTATCCAGGACGTGCAGGCAAAGTTTGCAGCTATGTAATAAAAATTGGCTATGGCTAGGGGGAACCAGCTAGAAACTCACCTGAAGGCTTAGGAACCTCAGATAAGAAAACCACACATGGCTTCAGAACTTTGGAGAATAAACCCACAGCGGCTTGGGAACCAGCAAGAAACCAAACATTGGCACAGCATGGACAGGAGAGGTGGGTGGGAGGGCCCATGGCTGGACCTGCACAGCTATCAGCCATGGTCCCTAGGCAATGGGGATACCAACGCAGGATTAAAAGTACAAATTTTGGTGTTATGTGGTCTGCGAGAGTACATATTTTTTACGTCAAAAAGTTTTAGACAAGCTCGGAAAGGCCAAAACTAGGGCAAATTCAAGTTAGCATTTGACCAAGAAGCAACTCAGTCTCAAAAAAGATATTTTTGGTCTCCAAGGCTATTTGACATGCTCTTTCAGATGAGACCAAAAATTGGCATGATGGTCAAATACCTGATTGAACATGTCATTTTTCTGTTTGTGACCAAATTTGATAGGGTTTAATGTATATTTTTGAAACCCTTGCAAAGCATATACAAAGTGAGTAAAGGGGCCCTAAAAATGCCTCTGTGAAACTGCCAGTCCCAGTGTTTGGGGTAAAAAACAGGGGTACTGTATCTAGGAAACTATAGTAGCTACCAAGCAAGCTGAAATTTTGCACAGGTCCATTTGGGCCAAGTACCAACTTGTGTCCCAAATTTCATCAAAATTTGAGAAGATCATAAAATTGGACCACTTGATATGGAATGACCTTATAAATAGTGACTGCATCAATTAAGCATTTGCTAATAAAATGGGTTCGGGCTCTAATTTTATTTTATATTTTCACCTTCAAATTATGTTACAAACATACTAAAAACAAAATACAACTTGATTAGTTCTATTTTCTTATGAAATAAAATATAGTAATCTCAAAATTTGGGGCCAAAGTTGTATCAACCTATCAGCCATAACATTCAGAAAAACATTTGAGAAACTGGAAATGTGTAAGAAGCAGGAAACATGCCAATGCATAATGATCACTAACTTCTCTCACTTTACCAAAATGCGTAACAAAATGGTTAAAAAACCAAATTGTAATAAAATTTGGATAACATTAAAGAAAATAAACAATGATACTCAGTACACCCAATTGGTCAAATCCATTATAATTCCAGTTATACACACTTGAATAAGTACCACTATAGACTATGGCCATGGAGGGTGTATGGGCCCCAACCAAGCTCTATCGAGTCATTTTACCAAGAAATTGTGCTATATTAGTTATTGCAAAACCATATATATATATCAATATTTGAGACTTGGAGTCTCCTGCTACACAGGCAGTTGCAAACAATTAAGACTATGTTGACATTCCTTCTAGCACGCAAGTTAGTAAAATTTTCTTCATTTCCCAGTCTAAATATTTTCCTAATTTAGGGAATGACATTGCTAATATTTTTATAACAGACATGTTATAAAATTGTTAATATATTACAAAATACTGCAAAAGAATAAACCTATTTTTTTAGGTTTATTGGTTGAAAAGTTTGAGTATTAAACATTACCATGTTCTACTGGTTAATATTTTATTCATAAATAACAATCAAGCTATGAATCTAACATTGCCCATTACTTTACCTTGGCTCTTAATTACTGTGTAAAACTTTCTGACTGGTAAGAAAGTGTTCTAGACTGCCTTTTTTTACCACCTCCAAACACCCAATCAGCAACAAACTAGGAGCATGAGAAATCACTTGCATCCCAATCAGCATGAGAAGCTGGAATCATCAACTGTCTTAACAGAAATTCAAATGCCAAACAATTCCTCCAAAATATTACTAAAAACATGTGTCACTGCATAGAAAAATAATACTGTGATTAGTTCAACAGAGCAGATGTAATTGTTACTAAATATGCTAGTTAGTTTTTCCAAGTACTCTCACTTTCTGAGGTATATATTTTTTTATGTTGAAGGCACTTGCCACTGACAAATGTGGGTCAGTTGAAATATGTATAGATTTAAGTCTTCCATACTTCAATGTGTGAAGAAAGCGGGACTATTTATTGACCAAGGGGTAGTGAGGGCAGGAAAGAAGTGAAAACTAAGTTAAAAACAAACAGATTAGTGTGATACATTTACAGTGGAATAGGGTAGCATAACAGACCTATGCAGAAAAAAAGGATTTGAAACAAATATTTGAACCATTTATGAAAACAGCTCTTTTTACTAATTTCTCTTAAAACTTAAGTAATAAGAACTGCATGAAAATAGCATGTATATAAAAATTCTTGTCTTTTGAGTGAAACTATCCAAAAATAAAAATGTCTGGTCATTCCCAGGTAAGCTGTAATTAAAAAATTGCTATTCCCCCTGGATTATTTTGCTACTCTGGGGTGAATTGAGCCATCTTATTTTTTGTTGTATACACATGTTTGCTTTTGATAGGTACGTTTTTTTACATTTTCAGGTCTGATATAGCTACCTGTGTCAAGAAATCAAAACACCTCATACATACCAGAGCAAGAAATCAAAGGATGAGGAGCTTGATTAAAAAGCACCAAAATCTAAATGTGTAGGGAAACCAAAAGTAGTAAAATGCATTGAGACTACAGTGCAAAGGAATATGGACATGAATTTAATTAATAGAAAAGCTTCATTAATAGGGGGAAACATTAAATGTTTTTATGCAAATATCCAAAGTCTACATAACAAATAAAAAGAAAAAGTTGTTATATGATTGAAAACTGGAGTGTACAAATTATAGAAAATGGGTAAATGAAACAAAATTCAGAGTATGAAGATATATATTCAATGTATCTAGATCAAAGAATGACAGAATAGGAGGGAGGTATATAATTTATGTAAAGAAAAATTCCTAACCTGATAAGCAAAAAGAAATATTGAATGGATAATATAGAATCTTTGTGGGTCGATATTAACCCATTAACTAAAGAACTATATTTAGTGCCTCCAAACTATAAGCCAATTTTGCAGTGAAGCTAAATATAGACTAAAGAATCTAGTATAGTGCCAGATGAAATGAATAAAATCATTAGGAGTAAGAGAGAATCAGAAATTAAATTAGCTAGAATACAGTAAAGATCTAAAAACTTTCTTTAGACATTTCAAGGTGAATGATAAACAAAATTGGGATAGGCTGGGCCTCTCAAGAAAGATGGGATAGTTGCAATTAGAATCACATGATATTCTATATCATTTTGAAGGGAATTTTTTTCTTAGTTAAAATATGATAGACATTTTATATTAATCAATTTAAATAAAATATGATTGATTTAAATACATTCAGAGCGGGGATTATGTCTTAAGTCAAGAAGTGCAGCAAAAAAACAACAATGAACAATAGTGCCTAACAGCATCTGTCAATTGCATTGAAATTTGAATCTAATGCTGCTTTCAAATTGTGAATATTACTATAGTATTAAAAAAAGTTGGTGTGCAACCTCTCTCCCGCATTAAAGGGGGTATATGAGCCAACCCCTCCCATTTCAAACTCGGCTAAATATTTTAAAAATGCTAGGCTTCAGTTTTGTTTAGATAATTCATATATGTATTTGTGCTTAAAAACTTTTATTTAGTGGTTTTTTTCTTGGGCAAATTCAAATGCAATATGGTGTATATTTTCAATATACACTATATAGCATTTGCATATTTTTAAAAAAAAAGATATAACAAAGTACCCACAAAATTGAGGTCAGGCATTTTCCAAAATTTATCTAAAATTACCTTCAAAATGATATAACTTTCAGACATGAGAAAAGGCACAAGGGCCTATCAAAAGTCACACGCATCCATCAAAATCCTCCCACAAAATGCATCCATAGGATTGTATCATATCATGCATATACAATTTAAACCATCCACAATTATGTCTAAAACAAAAAGTATCACATAACATAATTTCACTGATGACAAAAGCCACAAGGGCCTATCAATGGTCATCTGCATCTGTTAAAACCAACCCAGACAAAATGCATCCATAGGATTGTGTCAGATCATGCATCTACAATATACAATTTGAACCATACACAGGAATGTGTCAAAAACAAAAAGCATCATCATAAAGACTCGTCAAAATCCAAATCAATCATAATATACAATAATAAAAAATGGCATCCACGGGAATGATTCCAGTTAACCCCCCTCCCTATATAATCATCTAATTTGCTTTATAAAAAAAGTTTGGACTGTCTACTGTCTCAGATGGCAAACTATTCTAATAATCTACCAATATTGGTGAAAATTTCTAACATGGAAATGGGAGCAGAATGCTGAGCAGCCCCCCAAAATGTACACCATCTAGAGAACCAATCAATGAAAACACCACCAAGGCAAGTAGCAAAAACTCCAAGCCCCTTTTTTGACTGACCCCAACCCCTTGAGATGGAGCCTGATTTCTCCCCTCCAAGAGACCCAAGCACAGGCAGCCTCCCTAGTAGTGAGCCTGTATATGTCCTTAAGTGTCTATACACAAATCTGGATGGGGTTACAACTGTCCAGAAAAGCAATCAACTGGCTGCGGTAGTGCATAAGGAGAAACCCCCATATAATTTTTGTTACTGAAACTAAGTTAAGCTCACAAGACGCATCCGCCCACTACTTTGATTGTGACTCCTACACTGTACATAGAAAAGATAAGAGAAACTGGCAGGGTGGTGTAGGAATTCTCACAAGGAAAGATTTAGTTGTGACAGTGCAAGTGATACTTGGAAAAACATTGAAACCATTGCATCAATAGTTGAAATAGGAGGGAACAAAATCGTCCTGAGGTGTAGCTACAGACCACCCAACTCACCTAGGGAGTACAATGAGAGTATTGGTCGGTCATTGGTCAAAATGACCAACTCTAATGTGAAGCAAGTCCTCACATGTGGGGATTTTAATTTTAAGGAAATCGATTGGGGAAATCACTTTGCCCATGGTAGCGAAGAGAGCAAGCAAGCAAAATTGTACGAGGCTAGTCAGGACGCTATCCTCCAAAACACGTTGTGGAATTCACCCGTTGACGAAGTGACACCCCTTCCCTACTGGATCTCTTATTTACCAAAGAAAATGATCTAGTCAACCTCCAGTACAAAGCTCCCATCGGGAGCAGTGACCACTGTGTGCTTGAGTTCAATTTTATTGTGGAGGGCACACCACACTATCTTCCTGCCCCCCTACGGTGCTACTACAAAGGAGACTATGCAAAAGCAAGCAACATCTTCAGCAATGTCAACTGGAACACAGTTTGAAGGCAGTAACACCCAAGGGATGTGGGACACCACAACATAGCAGTAAGAGAATGCGTCCCTCTTCAAGAAGTTCCACCTCCAGGATTCAAGCATAAGCCCAAATGGATGACACAGACTGCCCTAAACAAAATAAAATCAAGAGGAAGCATGGCTGAATTATACAAGTAGGAGACACAGAGGCAGGTACCATAAATAGTGCAGGGCTAGAAACAAAGCTACACGACCATGAGAGAAGCCAAATACCACTTTGAGAAAAAACGTCATAAGCTGCACCAGAGAAACCTGTGAGGTCCTGAACAAAGCCTTCCAAGCGGTATTTGTGAGAGGGTACGCTCCAGGTACCAGAGATCAGGAACGCCTTCCAGGAGGAGAGATGAGCAAGTGGAAGGAGAATCTCAAAGAAGACTGATCATTGGGACCGGGCGGAATACACCCCCCAAGTCCTAAAAAAATGCGTGGGAACCCTAGCATACCCTCTTTGGATCATCTACAGATCCTCGCTTAGCACCGAACTCCCAAGGGACTGGAAAAGGGATAGCGTGTCACCCATCTTGAAGAGTGGGGACAAGGGCAACCCATTAAACTACAGTCCAGTAAGTCCAACCTCAGTCCCATGCAAAATCCCGAAGAAACTCATAAGATAAGTTAATGATCACCTTGAAGTTAATGAGTTGCTGAGTACCAAACAGCACAGTTTTAGATCGGGAAGATCATCTATGACTCAGCTTCTCAAATATCTGGAGGAGATGGAAGATGCCACCGATAAGAAAGTGTCGATGTTGTCTACCTCGATTGCAAAAAAGTCTTTGACACTGTCCCCCACCCCCACTTACTTGTCAAACTGGTGGCATTAGGAGTGGGTGGTGAGGTATCTCTGTGGATACAAAGCTTCCTGTCTGGAGGAGTCAGAGAGTAAATGTAAGAGGAACTCATTCAGAATGGCTGGATGTCTGGAGTAGAGTCCCTCAAGGCAGCATCTTTGGACCAGTACTCTTCCTGATGTTCATCAATGACCTACTGGGCTCCACTGATTCAAGTGGGAAACTCTTTGCAGATGATGCCAAAATCTACCATCGCTTAAAGTCCCCAGTGGATGGTGAGATTCTGCAAGCAGACATCAACAAGCTGCTCAAGTGGAGCCAGAAATGGCTAATGGAGTTCAACGGCAGAAAATGTAAGGTGATTCACATCGGGAATAATAACCCAGGGTACTGTACTACATTGGGGACACTCCCCTTGAAGAATCTGAGGCAGAAAAGGACCTAAAGCTCTATATGCAGGTCGCAAAGGCAGCGGCTAGGGCAAATTCCATATCAGACTCCTACAAAAAAACTTACAAGTGTATGGATGCTCAAATGTTCCTTCCCTTGATAAGGCCACGGCTTGAGTATTGCATCCAGGTCTGGTCACCATACTCCAAGAGGGACATGAAGAAGCTGGAGCAGGTCCAGTGGTAAGATACCAAACTAGTCCCTAAACTGGCAGACTTGCCCTATGAGGAGAGGTTGGCCTACCTTGGACTTACCACACTGGAGAAACGGAGGGTCAGAGGTAAATGATTGAGGCCTTCAAATTACTCAAGGGTGTGGTCAAGGTGGGGGACGGGAGCTTTCTCCAACTTGCTCCAAGAGGTGATCACCCAGCAAAGTTGAAGAAGCTACGGTACAGGACCACCAAGAGAAGTAAATTCTTCAATGAGATGATTACAAACAAGTGGAATAGTCTCACTGAGTATATAGTTAGTAGCCCTAGTGTTAACACCTTTAAAAATAGGTATGACCAGTAAGAGAAAACCAGAGAAGAGGCACTTTATACGAGCACTGACTCCCTTGCCTCTTAATTTTCACTAAGGTAAGACTTATGGGGGGGAGGCCGGCCTTTGCCCTTGTATTTAACTTGATTTTTTGTCATTGTTGTTTGTTTTTTTTTGTAGGTCGCAGGCTCCTGTGCCGGGGGGGGACCTCCCCCTGACACCGGAGCTTGCTCCCTGATTGTTATCCCCTTTTTATTGTTGTTTCTGTCAAAAAAATTATTTTAAAGTAGCCTAGAACTGGGCTGTTTGTTTGCGGCGACTTATGGCCAAGTGGGCCGTTGCCAGATAGCCCCTTAGAAAAAAAAATTAACTAAAGTAAGCATGCACCTGTTTTTTTTTTTATTTTTAAGTGGTGACCCCTAGTCCTACTACCTTCCAACTCAAATAACTTGCTAAAATCGAACATATCCATCCCAGAAAAAAATTTAAAAAGCTCTATAATCTCCCCTCACACATCTCTCAAAATGAGAACATATTTAGTATACACTCAGTCTATCTTCATATTCAAGGCTCATCAAAATATAAATCACCCATAATATACAATAAAAAAATATCCACACCGGCCTACCCCAAATAACCTAAAAACAAAAATAAGGCAATTTTGGGAATAGTTAAGATTACTGGCACACAATTTTATTAGTGATCATTACTAAGATTATTAAAAATAGCAGGGGGTGAGAACGCAACCCCCACATTTCAAAATGATAGATAATACAATATGATGCACAATTGTCAAGATTAGCGACTGACCTTCGAACAGGTAGCACGTGTTTTATAGAGCTCTCAGTCTGTTGATCTATTTTTCAGATTTTTCTATAGTTTGTTTGTTTTTTTTTGTTTTTTTTTCTCACCACAATCAGCGAAAGCTAAGTTGCTCTTCTTTTTTTATTTCTTATTGCTACTTAAATTCTTTCTTTCTTTGTTTGAATAAGTGATGGAGTTTGGGGATGAAAGTGAGCATGAGTGTCGGAATGTATGCATTGGTTGTGGTGTATTAGGTGAGGGGTATACATGTGTTGTATGTGGGCTGCGTGAATGCATTGTAGATTTAGAGGGGATGAGAAGGCAGGATTTAGACAGGATATGTAGGCTGGAGGGGTTAGTTGCTGAGCTCAGGAGGGAACTTAGTGTTAGGCCTAGAGCTGGGAATAGGTTAGGTGGTGAGGTAGGCCAGTTAGATGTTTCAGGTGAAGGTAGAGGGCCAGTGGAGGAGGTAGGATGTGATAGTTCTAGTGATAGTGAAGTTAGCCCCCTTAGATTAGTTAGAAATAGGCCTAGTGAGGATGGGGGACAGTGGAGAGTGGTTAGGAAACATGAAGCTAGGGAGGCTTCTCCTGTTCTTTGTGAGAATAGGGTTGCCTCTGTTGAGGTGGTTAGCCAGGGGGAGAATAGGTGTGTGAGTCAGAGGGACACAGATCCTATTAGCTTGACTAATAGATTCAGTGCCCTAAGAGAGGATGTAACTGGAAGTGATATGACTGATGGGGGTGGGGGTGGAGTTCGAGTGACTGGTAGTTTGAATGAGAATAGGAGTGGGGATGGAGTTAGGTCTGTGGGGGTTAGGAATAGGAGTCTGACTGAAGTGCTTGTGATGGGTGATTCGCGAGTTAGATATTTAGATAGGAAGTTGAATGCAAGTAGATTGAATGGTTTGAGGGTGTGTTTGCCGGGTGCTGGAGTGAGAGATCTGTCTGATAGGTATGAGGAACTGGTGTCTGGCTGTGCAAGGGATGCGGTTGTGATTACACATGTAGGAGTGAATGATGTGAAGAAAGTGGGTGCATGTGAGTTACGTGAGAGGTACAAGAGGTTGATTGAAAAGGTGAAAGAAAGTAGAATGAAAGGTGTTGTGACAGGTGTGCTTCCAAGAATGGATGTTGGGGTAGAATGGATGTCTCGTGCAATTGGGCTGAATGATTATGTGAGGAGGATGTGTGAGATGGAAGGTGTCATGTTTGTGGATGTGTGGGATAGGTTTGTTGGAATGAAAGAAATGTATGCGATGGATGGACTGCATTTGAGTAGGAGGGGGGTAGATGTGTTGTGGGAGGAGTATGATCGTGTTATTAGGTCTTTGCGGGCGGGAAACTAGATACTAATAGTGGTCAGGGAATTATGAGAGGACATTATAGTACTGAAAGTAGAATGGACTTGGCAGATAACAGAAATAGGTTCCAAGGCGATAGAGGTGAGGTCATTCAAGTTTCAAGAGGTGCTTCAGGGATAGGGGGGTTAAATTGTTTCTATACAAATGCTCGTAGTCTTAGAAACAAGAAGGATGAGCTATTTAGTTATATTAGCAATGAGGATATAGATATATTATGCGTTACTGAATCATGGGTTAATGAAATAGAATTTAGTGACACTATAAGTGAATTTGATTTTCAGGGCTATAATATGTACATTAGTCAAAGGACAGGTAGGATTGGTGGAGGAATAATTATCTCTATAAAAAACAACATTGTTTCAAGTTTAAATACTTCAATAAAGCAGGATGGAGTTGAGTCACTTTGGATAGATATTAGGTTCAGTAAAAATAGAATGGTGCATTTGGGAGCTTTTTACAGGCCACCTGGGCAGACTGATGATATAGATGAACTAATGATAAGGGAAATAAGTAAGGGATGTGAAACAGATGCAGTTATTATTGGGGACTTCAACTTAAACTCTGTGGACTGGGAAAATATGATAGGTAGGGATAGAACAAGTGGCAGGTTCATAGAATGCTTTGAGGATAATTTTTTGAATCAATTTGTTAACGATTCAACGAGGGGGAACAATATATTAGATTTAGTACTTTCTAACAGTGATCATTTAGTTCAAGAATTGACTGTTGGGGAAGCATTGGGAAAAAGTGACCATCAGATAGTTCGTTTTAACTTGGGAATTGAGAAGGGTAAAATAACTGAGAATGCTGAAAAAGTTCCAAATTTTCATAAGGGAGATTATGTAAAACTTCGAAGCTTGCTAAATTTGGTAGACTGGGATATAGAATTCAGAGGTAAAAATGCTTATGGGATGTGGGATACTTTCAAGCATATAATAAATGTAGTCCAAGAACAATGTATCCCAATGAAGGCCATTAGGAACAAAAGTAGGAAACCATTATGGTGGAATCAGGAGATAGCTAGAAAAATTTCAGAGAAGAAAAGGGCATATAAAAAATTACAGGTAGAAAATAATATTCAAAATTTAAGTAATTATAGAATGTCTAGGAATGAGTTAAATAAGATTATAAAGAAGAACAAAAGGGTGTCAGAAATTAAATTAGCTCAGGATAGCAACAAAGATCCTAGAAAGTTCTTTAGTTACTATAAAATTAATAACAAGTGTGGCAGAGTTAAAATAGGGCCTATCAAATATGAAGGGTTTGTGAGAGAAACTGATGAGGAAATAGTTGAGGTACTAAATGGTCATTTTGCATCAGTATTTACAAAAGAGAAACTAAATAGTCCTATGTATAGTACTCATAGGTCAGGAAAAGAGGTGTTTACTAACATTTGTGTGGATCGGAGGATGATAAAAGGACTAATAGGTGATTTAGATACTACCAAGGCCTCCGGCCCTGATAATATTCATTCTAGGATACTTAAAGAAGGGGTAGAAAGTATCTCAATAGCTCTGGACAAGTTATATACTAGGTCATTGGAATATGGAGAAATACCCGATGATTGGAAGAGAGCGAATGTAGTCCCCATTTTCAAGAAGGGTAGTAAAGAGGATCCAAATAACTTTAGACCGGTTAGCCTAACTCCTGTAGTCTGTAAAATTCTTGAGAAAATAGTTAAAAAAGGGATTTGCCAACATCTAGAGAGGGAGGGGTTAATCAGCGATGCTCAGCATGGGTTTAGATCAGGTAGATCATGTTTGACTAACTTACTAGACTTTATGGAGTTTGTAACAGATCAAGTAGATAAGGGAGAGAATGTAGATATAATTTACTTAGATTTTAGTAAAGCATTTGATAAGGTACCACACAGGAGACTAGTTCATAAATTAAAAATGATTGGGATATGTGGGGGTGTTTCAAATTGGATAGCTGAGTGGCTGAAAGACAGGAAGCAAAGGGTAGTGCTAAATGGTGTAAAGTCAGAGTGGAGGGATGTTATCAGTGGGGTTCCTCAGGGATCAGTTCTCAGTCCATTATTATTTGTCATCTATATAAACGATCTTGGGGAGGCAGTTAATAATAAAGTGTCAATTTTTGCGGATGATACCAAATTAGCAGCTGTAGTTAAAGATATTGATGATAATTTTAAAGTGCAGGGGGACTTAAATAAATTGTTATCCTGGGCACATAAGTGGCAAATGACTTTCAACCTTGATAAGTGCAAAGTTATTAACATGGGAAAAGATAATAGAGAATTTAACTATGAAATGGATGGGCATTGGCTGAGCTCAGTAGAGGATGAGAAAGATCTAGGAGTAGTAATAGATAAGTCATTAAGGTTTTCTAAGCAGTGTATTGAAGCAAGAAATAGGGCAAATAGAGTGCTGGGTTTTATTAAGAGAAATGTCAGTTACAAAAGTAAGGAGGTTATTCTTAAACTCTATAACTCTTATGTTAGGCCACATCTAGAGTACTGTATACAGGCATGGTCCCCACATTTTAGACACGATATTAACCTTCTTGAGTCAGTGCAACGGAGGGCAACAAAGATTATTCCTTCCCTGAGGCACCTTGAATATGAAGATAGACTGAGGGTATTAAATATGTTCTCGTTCGAAAGGAGGTGTGTGAGAGGGGATATGATTGAGCTGTTTAAAATTTTTTCCGGGATAGATAAATTGGATGTTAGCAAGTTTTTTGAGTTAGATGATGGAAATCGGACTAGAGGTCACCACTTGAAAATTAAAAAGCAAGGGTGTAGGTTGGATTTAAGAAAATATTTTTTCACCAATAGAGTGGTAGACTTCTGGAACAAATTGCCGCAGAGGGTAGTAGGTAGTCCAAATCTAAATGTATTTAAGAGTAGGTTGGATGAGTTTATGGGAAGGGAAGGTTGTGATGGTTCCTAAGTTTTGTATATATTAATATTGTTTGTATATATCTATAGCTGCATGATTTAGTTCTTGACAAGCCTTGATTGGTGATACCCTTGTTTCTGGATGCAATCCTCTGGATGTAGTTTTCCTGGGAGTTTGGGTGCCTTGAAAAAGAGGCCGCTTGACTCGGATGACCTATGATGAGCCCTTGTGGCTTTTGTCATCCGTTATATTATATTGTGGGGGACTTTGATTTTGTCTTCCCCTGGTGATGGTGCTTTTTGTGGGTGGGTTTTGACGGAGGCGGATGACCTTTGATAGGCCCTTGTGGCTTTTGTCATCCGTGTATTATGTTATGTTATGTTATGTTATTCAGTAATTCTGAAGATCCATACCCAGCGAGCTTCCCAGTTCATATTCCCATAATATTTTGCCCATTTCCCAATGTTTCACGTCTCATTAACTCATTTTGTTCCTGTGGGTGAGCATAGAGGGGGGATGGTATGGGGGCATAAACCCCCCCCCCCATAATACAGCTCAAAATCATCTTCCAGTAAAAAAAACAACACTAGGTAAAACGACAATCAGCTTCCAGTAACAAAAACAAAAGGTAAAATGACGACAATTTTTGTAGCTCCAACCACTGCAGTGATGGGTGTATGGAGGCCAAGTCCCACATTTCAAAATGATATAATACCGGTAAAGATGAAGCTAAGCTGCTTGACTGCTAATTTATAAGTTATTTGTATATGTTTGGTTACTGTAAGCCAGTTTAAAGCCTGGCTATAAGTTACTATATGGGGGAGGGGGCTACTCACCCTCAGGAACAAGTAGTACAATTGTGCTTTCATCCTTTGTTCCAAAATCTTTCATCATACTTGTTCCTGAGAGTAGGGGTATGGAGCACCCGCCCCATATAGTAATTCATAGCCCAGCTTGAAACCCACTTCCAGTATCCAAACACATACGAATAATGAATAGATATAAATTAGCAGCCCAGCAGCTTTATCTTCAACATTACAATAATACAATATGACGAGACCCAAAATCACTAAGAAAAATCATGCAAACTTGGGGAATTTGCCCAAGAAAAAATGCTAAATTAAAAAGCATAGGTGAAACTTCACAAGAACTATGCAGTTTTTAGTATTAAAAATGGTCAACCTATGATCGGTACAGCAGCCAGGAGTCTTCTTGTTTCCATAATATTTTGTCATTTACCAAGGTTTCACCAATCTCATTAATTGTAGTTATATTATTTGTTTTTGGTGTACCTCTCATATAGCAACACAAATATGGCTCAAAATCAGCTTACAGTAACCAAATACAATAAAATATTAATTGCAGTGGTCACTGAACTGTGCTAATTAAAAATTTTAGTATATGCATTTGGTTACTGGAAGCTGCTTTTGTGCCATACTATGGGTTGCTATAGGGGATGGCCCCCACTTGCTTAGCTAGCCCTTAGTAAAGTAGTGAAATTAGTTAATGAGACTCACAGGAAGGGTAAGCAACCCAGGTAGGGATCATAGGGTAAGCAACCCAGGTAGGGATCATAGGGTTTACCCTAAAAACCATACTAATTGTATTTTTCGTCAGTATTAACATTAGCAGCCACTGATTTCACGCCTTACTTCATTGTTTTGAGTCGTTATTTTTAGACAAGAATAAAAATTAACATTGGTAAATCTGAAGATCGGCAGCCAAACATGAGATTGATTTAGCATTAGACTTTTGCATTCAAATCTCATATTTGGCTTTTTGGAAACTGCCTAAATTTTTTTGAATTTTTATTTTAGTCTAAATAAAGGCTCAAAACTAGAACTATGTAAAAGATTTGGTAACACTTCAGTTTAGGGGCGCACGGTAGGTGGCGCTGTTTATAGGCTACAATATATGTCTTATGACATCAGACGGTAGCGTCAGATGTGACCGATCATGGAGTTATAAGAACATAAGAACATAAGAAAAGAAGGAGACTGCAAAAGACCATTCATGGCCTACACTTGGCAGCTCCTGTTCCAGTCAACACACAAAAGATTTCTTACCAGAGAAAGGTCATCAACATTGTCACCCTTTACAGGAGTTCGTCAGATCTAATCTACAATATACATAAAATGCATCCAGAGGATTATGTCCATTCATGCAACCGCAAAATAATCTCCCCACTCCTTAGAAAAATATATACATTATGTACATAAAAAAGTCAGTCCCATCTAGCAGCTTCATTCATATATTTATCTAATCTATTCTTAAAACTACCCAGAGAGGAGGCTTCTATCACATGTCTAGTGAGCCTATTCCATTCATCTACCACATGATTTGTAAACCAATTCCTCCCAATCTCCTTCCTAAACCTATACTTATCAAGCTTAAACCCATTGCTACGTGTCCTGTCATGTTCACTAAGTATAAGAACCTTACCCAGATCCCCTTTATTATATCCTTTTACCCATTTGAAGACTTCAATCAATTCCCCTCTGACTCTTCTCCTTTCCAATGTATGTAGATTTAGTTTTCTGAGCCTTTCACCATAAGGTAAGTTCCTTATCCCACCAATCATCTTTGTCATCCTTCTCTGCACAGACTCAAGCAAATCAATATCCTTCCTATAATATGGTGACCAAAATTGTACTGCATAGTCTAGATGAGGCCTAACTAGCGCCAGATAGAGTTTTAGAATGACTTCAGCACTTATTGCTTACACTCCTAATGAATCCCAATATCCTATATATTGGGGGCTGTGCCCCCAGACCCCCCCAATTGATTGAAACTCAGGATCATCGTAGTGTGGTCCCCTCACTAGGATAGCTGCCCCACAAGCAGTCCCCTTGAATTTACTGGGGGGTTTTTTTCTATTTTATAACATAACATATTTTTTTGTTTTGCTGTGCTGCGAACAAGTTTTTTACTGGCAGAAAAAGACCTGGTAACCTAATGACAAACAATACTTACTTATGTAAAGCAATTAATTACAAAAATATATCAAATTTGAACAATGTCTTTTAAACTTAAATGGGAACTGGCAAAAAATATACCCCTACATGCTGATTGTTTGAAACAGCACTGCTGTCGCTTACTGTTTTTGTTTACATCTATTTTATCGCAATGAAACATTAAATTTTCTGAAAACTTTAAATTTGCACTGCCTTTTCAGGAATTTTATAGTTTTCTCGATTAGTTCTTCGCCGCCATGCAAAATAAACCCAAATTCAAATAAAGCACAACTAGAGCAAGAAGCCGTGATGAAAGAGGAACATTTACGCAGCGGGTCCTATTTATAGCTATGACATTGCCAGTAAATAGCTGTTGTTTGCAGTGAAAAAAAGGGAAAAAATGATAAGACATCAAGAAAACTTATCTAACTTAGAAAAAACTATAAACGAGCAGGTGCAGATATTTAGTAAATACAGAATAAAGGTCGCAACCCACAAAAGAACAAAAAAATATAACGGTGATTGGTCATGAGCTTTCCCGCTCGCATTCCCATAATATTTATTCCACCTCCCAACATGTTTTCACCCAACTGTGTGATTAACTTGCTTTATTACTTGTTCCTGAGGGCGAGCGTAGCGAGGAGGGGGGTATGGGAGGGCTATGCCCCCCCCCCTATAGCAACCCATAGTACAGTTCGCAGGGTATGGATCTTCAGGTTTACCCTAATCTGAAGTATTACCAAAGATTTTTCACTGTAAGGTGTATTCCAGTATGGAACTCTTTACAAGGATAGCTTGTCAACTATTTTCATATGATTAAGTGCTAGTAGTTTTAACACTACTTTATTGCTCATACAACTAGCTGCAATGATGGGTAATTGTGTAGAGTATGGTCGAATCCAAGTCCTAGCTTATTTCGGGCTACTTTTTCTGAGCTGAAATCTATGTGGATGAAGTTTATGGCGATTTTCGATTATATACTGGGGGACTGTGCCCTTCAGAACCCCCCCCCCCCATGATTGAAATCTCAGGATCATTGTAGGCCAATCCTCCCAACAAGCTGACCCTCAAGATAAGCTAGAATCACATGAGCACATACTTGCAACATTTACCCAATGATGCACCTTCCAACTATTGTAAAGTATTTGCCTATACATGTAATTCCTAACCCTGAGGCTTGGCACTTCAGTAGTGTGTGGCTTTCTTGGACCCTACCCGAATGGGTTAGTTTTGGGAAGCCAATCAGGTGAGAAGCGAGTGAGGCACCCAAAATCAGGGGGGCCTCTAATCTTAACTACCGTATTTTTTTTAGGCATTGTAATAGTGTATATGGTTTTGGTTTGGCACCGAAAGATTTACGATACTCCACCTTGTTGGTGGTTGAAAATAAAATAAAAATAAATCCATTTTGCCTTCTCTTGATAGTAGAGAAGGCCTGATTTTGGTACCAATTTCAACCTAATTCTGTGCTTTTTGACTTATTTTTGAACCATAAGGTAATAATTTAAGAACATAAGAAAAGAAGGAGACTGCAAAAGACCATTCATGGCCTACACTTGGCAGCCTTTGCCCCCATAACCCCATTTAATTGTGTGTGGTTGCACTCCATTATTTTTAATTACCTTGTAGTATTAGCCATTTGAAAGCCTAGCATTAGGTTGAAAATATTTGAAATCAGGAATTCAAGGTGAAGTACCTTAAAACTTTCCACACCAAACCATTCAAGACTTACTACAATGCCTAAAAATATCATAGGTAACGTTTTTAATAGGTCGTAGGTCTTCTGAAGTTTCACCAACTTTTTAAATTGGTATGTATATACAAATTACTTAAAAAAAAAGAGGGCGGTCACTTTGCATTTATAAAAAGTATCGTATTTGATTCTTTACAAGGTCTATTTAGTATAATAAAGGTATATGGTAATTAGCTTTGTCATTTATTAATATTGGACAAGATGTGAACTATGGAGTATATTCATAGGATAAAACAATCTTGGGGTTGGCAAATGAAGCGCATTAGACCAAAGCAGTGAGACAGACCCAAAGATGCTAGACTAGGCCAGCTTTCTGGCGGGAACGTATGAAAAAAAAAAACTGTGCCTTAAAAGAATATTAATAATTGCAGGACAATGGTGAAGGTATTATTGATTTTAAATGGTAACGAGTACTAATTTAACTTAGGGCAAGGAAACGCATGATTCATATTGTCAAATTGTAGCGTGGTTTTGACTCTGGGATCTTCCCGCGCTGTCTCAAAATCGACGAAGCATCACTCGTTGGAATGCGATAAAAAATTAATTTATACTTAAAAGGAAACAAAAATTACATGTAGAAAAGGGATAATAATAGGCTATAGCCTTAGAGGATAAGTATGACAACTTACCCGTTCATCATCACTAATAGTTTGCGACGTAACCGAAATAAAATAGAGGCTCGATGTAAGAGGCAAGACGCTGTAACAACAAGTGGCTTGTATCCAAAATGGCGGAGGGGGCTAGAATTTTCGAGAGCACTGCCATCTAGCGGCGAGAAAATAAACTCAAAAGTAAAGTTTATCCACACTTTAAATATCTAAATTATGTGGAAAGTGCGCAAGTTAACAAAATGATATTAAACTAAAATAAATAGAAAAGATTATCAAGCTATTACCTTTAGTATTTAATAATCAAATATTATTATAGTCTAATAACAAATCATCGCCGCTTCTGTGCTGACCAGGTGATTAGAAATATAAAGGAAGAAAAGTAATTTAAGCTTGGCATGGAAATAAATATAATAAAACTGAATATTTTTAATTTATTCCAACTATGACAAAACTCAGATAACTAACTATTAGTCAAAACAAACACATACAGTAGCTATTGGTCGAGAGAGGGGGAATACACAAAAATATAAACTGGAAATATAACTCAACATGAGTGTTAAAAAATAGTGGAAGAGGGAAATGATTCATTAAACATCAACCTATGAGGAATCATCACAATTTTATAAGCCATTATAAGAATATCCATGTTTGTACCTCCTCTAACATTTGATCCTCAATAAAAAATAATTATTTGTAAATTTAAAATGCTTAGCAAATTAAGTTCCTAACGAACTGCAACTTACCTAGAAATAATTTAATGTTTATAGTATCGTTTGAGTGATTCGAGGGCATGGATATGATGAAAATAATGGATAACTCTGATTGCGTTAGTGTTTTAGGTTTTCGAAGAGATTCTCTGAAGATTGATTCGGCCAAGGCTTAATGACATCTTGCTCTCCAGCTTATTAACAGATCTCTCCTTACAAACTTTCAGACGACGGGCCCCTTTTATTTTTATTTTTTGTTTTAAATTAAAAGAAAAGAAATATTGGACCCAGTGCTCCATTAGTCGTATTGAGATTGGATTTTACCAATAGAGGTGATTTATCATCCCTTATTCCCAATAGACCCGCTCGCTGCAAATAGTTTACATAATTTCTACATATTTTAACTTCCCCTAACTATAACACTTTCACTACCAAACTCTTTTTAGCAAACTTTGATGCCCATCCTTCACTAGTTCCGCTTAAAACATGGGTACGGGTTTGACATTTTCTAGAGTGGCTGCGATCTAACAGGGTCTCAAAATAGCTGAACACATCCTATAAATGGTTAAAAAAATTATGCCAAAGTCAGAATTGTTTATTATTATTATTATTTACAAATATGTCCAGGTGGAAGTGAATTTCATTTTAAGAATTCCTGAAAATCCATACATTTAAGTACTAACAAGTCAATAAGGGTTGTCATTTTTAACAAAGTTGAAATACATAAAGTGTCCATAAATAATGGTAATAAAGGTTAAGTATAATAAAGAGGAGAGTGAATTAGATAAGTCGGAAAGTATATTATAAGCTTTATAATTATTTATGACTCCATCTTGAATATTATCTCAAGCTTGGAGCTCCTTAAATATCCAAGATAGTGCCAATAACCTTCGTTGAGAATGTTTTCTTTTAGATGTCGATTGCTTGGGGCTAATGTGATTCATGTAAAGGATGGTCCTAAAGTCCATAGGTTGAGACATGTCAAATAAAAAGTGGTCTTAAAGTCCATAGGTTCAGACATGTCATGTAAAAAGAAGTCCTAAAATCAATAGGTTGAAACATGTCATGTACAAAGTGGTCCTAAAGTCCATAGGGTGAGACATATCATGTAAAAAGAAGTCCTAAAATCAATAGGTTGAAACATGTCATGTACAAAGTGGTCCTAAATTCCATAGGTTGAGACATGTCATGTACAAAGTGGTCCTAAAGTCCATAGGTTGAAACATATACAACGTGGTCCTAAAGTCCATATGTTGAAACATGTCGTGTAAAAAGTGGTCCTAAAGTCCAAACGCTGAGACATGCCGTACAAAGTGGTCCTAAAGTCCAAACGCTGAGACATGCCGTACAAAGTGATCCTAAATTCCATAGGTTGAGACATGTTAGAGACTTGTCATGTACATAGTGCTCTTAAAGTCCTGAGGCACATGGAAGGTAAGTACAGAGTTGTCATATAGTTCTAAGGTCTTAAGGACTTTAGGAACAACTCCTACTTAACTAGTCTCTGCCTATGAACCTAAGGACCACTTTTTATTTAAATTATTCACTAAATCAGGTCAAGACAATTTGTTAAGTTTCTTTTCATTTGAGTGATGAAACAAGGGGTCATGATAGGAATTTGATATAATATTCAACAGGTGATTCACTTGGCCATTTTAGAGTCATGGTAGATAAATACATGGACAGTTTGGATCTTCACAAGGACCTTTTGGTGTGCTTATTATTTTTATATGGTATGCTAATTTGAAATGTATATTTTTTGGCCATGTATAAATTGACATGATCCATTAGATATATAATTTATTATATAGTTTGACTTAAGATTCTGATGGCTAATAAAAAAAAACTTTAATGGTGGTACATCTTGATACGCTAGAGCCTTTAGTTAACTGGATTGTTCTTACATTTTTGCTAACTTTGTTGCGCTTGGGGTTCTCTTCAGTCGAACCCGGCGGCTCTTAGGGTTTCTACCACGGCATGTGCTCTTATCCATGGTATCTTAGAAGGTCATATTGAAAGAGGGCCTAAGATAATAAAAAAGGCGGCAGGATAGGATGAGATAGACAGTGTTTTCAGGTTCCTGGAATTTGTGGCAATGAAACTGGTTCCGCAATCTACGGTTGCTTCAGATTTGTGAGTATTGGGGGGAATGGCTTTGGAGTAGAGTATTTTGCCCCTGGTTTTTAAGTACTATGTGGCTAGTGTATGTTTATATTGTTTTGGTTCGGTGTAGGTGAGGCTGGGTTACTGAAGAACTGTGTGTCTACCATGATCAAGTGGTCCTCGATTGGGAGCATTTTAGTTTGGTCGCGGAGGTAGTGTATTGGGGTGATTTATGTGTAGACAGTTGAAATGCGGAGGGTACTATTTTGCACTGTTGTCCAGGCTTTGGATGCGCAGTTCATTGTCCTGAGGATGAAGTGTTTGGAAGGATTTTCATAGTTTCTTTGTTATATCCAACGTGGGCGCGATAAGTGTTCTGAAGGTGCTGAGTTTGGACATGGATTTCGATGTGATATTTTGTGTGATGAGTGAAGCTCATATGTGGATCTTGGGTGACACCTAGAAGCGTGGGATTGAAGTTGAGTAGGAAAGGTTGGCCGTGCACAAAGTGTGTGGGTGATAGTTTGTTTTACGTCAGGAGTAAAAAGGGCGACTGTTGATTATTTGTGGGAGGTAGACATTTTGTTTAGTCTGGACCGGTTGAATTGTAGGTACCTGTTTAGGTTTCTGGAGTAGATGCAGGGGTAGAATGAGAGTGTTTAGTCTCACTATTTAGGTAGTGCGGAGGGGTATGTCAAGATGAAGAAGGTGGGAGAGAAGACGGCACCTTGGGGGCGCCCCATTGTGGAGCCTTTTCATTTTGGATTGTTCTGTGTTGGAATACTTGGCCATGTCTGTTGGAGAGAAAATTTGCGGTCCATTTTTTTTCCATCGTTTTGGCAATTGGTGTCCAGTATTTTGGATATGGTGTGAAACGGTTTGGAAGGCCTTGCTGGTATCAATTGTGACCAGTGGCGGATCCAGGATCAAAATTTGGAGATGAGGGGTTAACCTGAATTCCTCCTTCTGTCTAACGCCCTCCTTCGCCCTTTGCTGGGTCTAAGCAGTAGGAGATTTAAAAGAGGTGCCAAAATACTAACAGAGAGACAGCACCGGTTTCTATTACGACAGTGGGGCCGAGGGGGGGGGGGCGTGCTACTCTTCCAGGTTTCAGTTGTATCAGGGTCCCTATGGGGGAGTGGGCACTTATTAGTTAGGCGTCAGACGAACCCATAAATTAGAAGAAGGATCCTTAATAAAAGCGTCCACCGACGAAATGTGATGGACTACTTTTTGTGTGTTGGAGAATCCTATACCGATTCGTGTCTTAGGTACTTCACAAATCGCAGATAACACGAATCTTAAAGTTTAAGGTCAAGACCGACCAAGGACAGATCCTCTATTTATATTCGCTTGTAGGAAACTAGAAAATTAAATTATCTGGCTATGTCATAAGTGTTTGATTAAAGCTTAGATTAAAAATAAGGGGCAAAATTAAAGTCTTCCGTTCATTTCCTTTTAAAACCTAGAAATCGAATACTAGAAAAGGTCAACATACCTAAGTCGCGTGCTCTCAATTATTCTGATGTATGACCTTGCGACTATATAACCTTATGACCTTCAAAACTTTCAACAACTGAGTCAATCCGACCCATAGTTAGTTTTCTTTTAATAATTCCCCGACTAACCTTGAGAGGACTTTGGCAATTATATCATTCGAAAGGGAATGTAAAATAGCATACGGGTTTCAAATTTCGTTAGAATCGGCTGAATACTCACATGTTATTGCCTAATAATTCATGCACTAACCTTGGGAGGACCTTGGCAATTATATCATTTGAAAGGAAATGTAAAGTAGCATAATAGTTTCAAATTTGGTTAGAATCGGCCCAATAGTTACAATGTTATTGCCAAATAATTCACGCACTAACCTTGGGAGGACCTTGGAATTATATCATTCGAAAGAGAATGTAAAGTAGCATAAGAGTTTCAAATTTGGTTAGAATCGGCCGAATAGTTACAATGTTATTGCCAAAGAAAACATTGAAATGTAAAATGGTTACCACCCGATCGACCGACATGTAACTTATAGAGAAACTGCAAGTTCAAAAGAATAATGTCCAAGCTGATATCGAGTTTGTAAAATTTGTTATTGTCTTATTTGGGGTATTTTGGGTTTCGTATTGTGATTTCTTGCAAGCTGGTCTTGAATTTTGCTCGTTTTTTTGCGATTTTGATAGGCTTAGGGTTTGGGGGCTGTTCGTGGTATAACCGATATACGAACATGTACAATCTTCTCATTTTCCCTACTTTATCTCCTTGTGAATTTACTTGCTAATTTTAAATCTTTATAATAACACTTGATCTTAATTTCTGTATTGTTGTTCGTACATGTTCTTTTATCATCATCATCATCACTAACTCTATAATTTAGAAGGGGATTTTTTTGAGTATTTGAATAATAATTTCATCTTAGTTTGGTTATGCCTTATGTTTTTTTATCAAAGTTATTTCTAATAATTCTTTTATAATATCAAAAAATGTAATGGTAAAGTTCAGAATTAAATATAAGTATCGAAATTTTGTGATTTTTTTAAAACCCAAAGAATTGCAAATGGTGAAGTTCATAAAATGTATTTTTATATATCTTCTTCTATAACTTTATATTTTAGCAACGTGATATTTTGAAAGGGGAAGAAATTTAGTTTAGAGTTCCTTTTTAAAATGATTATAATTGGCGAAGCTCGGAAAATTGATAAAAATTTAACCATGGCTGATTTTTCTTAGATTTTAAATTTTAATCTTAGTAGTGAAGCTCAAGCTCCCCCCGTAGGGTGGAGTGACGAAGCCATTACCTGTTTGTATTATATATCATTTTGAAGGGATCTTTTTCTTAATTAAAATATGATATGGACATTTAATATTAATCAATATTAAAGAAAATATGATTCATTTAAATAGCATTGGGGGGCGTGGCCTATATGTTTGAAGTCAAGAAACACGGCATAAAAGCAATGGACATTAGAGCGCCGAATGACGTTCGCAATCACCTTTGAATTGGAATCTAATGTTAAGCTTTCGAATTGTGAATATTACTAGATGATAAAAAATAGCGGGGGATGTGGTGCAACCCCACAATTAAAGGAGGGTATGGGGCTACCCCCCCCCTCCCCCCACACACACATACTTCGAAATTCCCTTCAAAATGTTAAATATCACAATATGATGCGATTCCAATTAACAATATGGCTGCCAATCTTTTTTTTCGTCCCGCCTTAATAAGTGAAACTGTAATATAGTGTATATCTCCGATATTTCCATATATAGCTTCTGTTTGGGGGTATTTTTTAAAAATAGAGGCTGGTCACTTTCCAAAATTTAACTTATTTCAGCATTTGTACATCATGATGTATGGCACATAATGATCAAATGTGGCAACATGTCAGAATTGCCACTCGTGTCACCCTGCTTCTCAATTCGTCATTAGTGGCTGTGCGCTGCTGTTATAATCAATGACACTGGTTAATTACTGTTAGTGTTTAAGATAAATGTTTAAAGAGAGTTGCACTGGAGCTAATATTTGTCAATAATCCCAATAAAAGTACTCAATCATCGTTTAAACTTAGATGAACGTTAAATACTTATAACCATCAATGGATAAATGGTTAAAAGTAAGAAAATATCAAGAGAGCCAAAGTGCTTCAGATGAAACAAGTAGAGTCAGCGTTCAACCTGTTGCAAAGGCCCTCGTGATCCCTACCGAGAGTTGGCGGTGATAAAGCGGCTGAAGTTTCTAAGATGAGAAAATAGGATGATAATTATTCGAGTTTGGCTTCACTTGGAATGGTAATGAAGAGCAGCCGAATGGACTTTGCATCGAATGTGGAACAGTTCTTGCTAATGGTAAATCTCTTCCCTGCTAAGCTCAAACGGTACCTTGAAAGTAAACACTTACAGCTTAAGAATAAAAGCATTGATTGTTTTAGAAAAAAGTTAAGAAGACTAGAAGAAAGGAAAACAATTTTTCGATCTTTTGTCACTGACAATTATATAACAGCTCTTATTGCTTCTTCTAAAATTAGTCTTAGAATAACAGCAAAGTGAGGGTCATACAATTGCTGAAAATTAAATCAAACCTAGTAGAAAAGATTTTGTAGATAGTATGATCGGTGAAAAATTCGTTCGCAACATAGAATATGTGACCTTTTCTAATATTACAGTTTCTAGAGGTATTAATTACATGTCAGAATATTATTAAAAAAAATTTATCAGAAGAGTAAAACTAAGTCAAACTTTCTTCAAATGGATGAATCCACGGATGTTGCCAGCCTGGCCATATTACTTGTATATGTTTATTATGTATGCAATTTAGTATTGATGGGGTGGTCTTTTATGTAAGTCTTTAAAAACTCACACAAAGAGTAAAAATATATTTCAATTAGTTGAACACCTTTTTGAGGAACATGATATTCCATGGCAGCACTGTCCTAGTATATGCACAGAAGGAGCTTCAACTATGGTGGGCAAGTATCCAGGCGTTTTATCACATGTCAAAAAATAAAAACTAGGATATTATTAGTCTTTATTGGTTCTTACACCCACATGCCATGTTATTTAACCAAATACCTCCTGAATTAGCTGAAGTGATGGATGATGTGATAAAAATAGTAAGTTTATTAAGCCAGCCCAATGTGATATGGGAAAAAAACAAACAAAGGGCGATTGTTACATATTGAAATACATGGACTTTCAAAGGGGAAAGTATTAGCAAGATTTTATGAGTTACGTGAAGATGCATAGTTCTGTGTCAAACTAACAATACAAATCAACTTCTAATTTTTTTTTTATTCAGATATTGTCATATCTTTCAAATATATTTTATTTAAATTAAACAAATATTTTATTAAAAAAAGCTCTGGAATGACAGCATTCTTGACGGTAGATATGAGTGCTTTGAACATTTATGCGAATATCTACTTTCGAACCAACTTGATCTGCAGACCAACATTAAAGCTTCTGTCTCCCAGCATTTTTCTATTTTTTTCTTTAGTTGGCTAAAACTTTGTTTCCGTCATTGATAATTTCCTTTGGATTCAAGATCCATTTCTCGCTTCTTCAAACGTGCAAGACTTGTCCTTAAAAGAAAAAGGGCAGCTGATAGACATATCAACCAAACTAGTCAAAAGCAAAGAACCGAATTATCAAAAATTGGGATTATCCTGAGTGAAGAATATCCAGAGATTACAGCTAGGGGTCTATAAGTTTTAACAATATTTCCAGAGACATGTATGTGTGAGAAAACCTATTCAGTGTATGCAGCAACAAAAACTAAATACCAGAACCGGTTGAATGCAGAAAATGACATAATTATAGAAGTTACTTCACTTAAACCTGATTTTGAACACTTAACGCAGCATAAAACAGCAGTTACATTAGTCATTAAATGAAAATTACCTTAATTTGATCCCTCGAAAACACAAAATGAATTATAAATTGGTATCAAAATTTCAATATCAATCAATCTCCTATGGCAACCACGAGATACAAAGGGTCGCGATAAACTCTCTCCACCAGTACTTATCCTGCGCCCTCTCCTCCAATTCGTCATCCCAACTATCTCCTGCCTCTCTCTTCATCTTCCACTCTCAAGTTTAAGCTCTGCTCTAGAGGAAGCTTTTCAAGGGAATCATGAACTAGAATCAACAGACAGCGAAGCGAAAATCGAAAATAATATTAATCGCGCTAACAGGATTGAAGTCACTTGGATTTTCGGCCTGAAATCGGTCTTAACTATCGGTATTTTATATTGAGCGTCGTGACAAAAATGCACTATTGACAATTCTCATTCGAATGCCCTATGACAATTCTCATTCGAAAATGTGTAACAGGATCGGTACTATATACACAAGATTGGCCTCGTACTCCAATGTTAACGTTCATGTATTTGTTTACTGAACAATAAATCATCAGGGACATAACCTAGACCCCAATTCAGGAGCGCACACTCAATCAATTGAAGGCGCATGGCTAGATGTTATGATTAAGAGAAATGAGATGAACCACGAGTATACTCTCGATCTCAGCTTGATGAATTTTGCTATCGAGTTGTTAGGAAAGAATCTCAAAACTTTATTTACCAATTGTTTAAAGAATATTTTTCTCTTGTATATATTAAAACATTTTAAAAATTAATTCCATGAGTTTGAATTAATAAAAGATTTAATAATAAATTTTTATTTTTCCTAGATGATCACAGTTTCGCAGTAAAGCACCACGGAAGCAGTGGTTCCAATAATGCTTTAGCCGGAGTTTATTTTAAAGTTGTGAGAAGATTCAATTTCACACTATAGTACCGTCCAAAACTAGGGAACAAAATACCAAGATCTACATTTTCTTGAAATTACTCTTTTAATTTCCATGAAATTTGCGCGTGATGACGTACAAGTTTCACGACAGAACAGCAGCCAAGTAATAGTCATGAGAAAACTAATATAGATTTGAAAAATGCGTCCAAAACTAGAGAACCATAATTATAAATACATCGATAACCAGAAAACAAAATAAATATGTCATAGCCAAAATATTAATTTGAAGTATGAAGTTCACTTTTCTGAATTCCTGCCTTGTTCGAGCGTGATTTTATTGCATTCTCGCAGCCAGAGATCTTCATTCGTCGGTTTCCGAGTCATTTCCTTTTCACTCAGTATCTTCGATAGGTTTTATATCGGGTTTTAATCAGGGCTTTGTAGAGGCCAGTCCATCAAATCAATGCATCATCCAACAACTGCTTCACCTTCTTTGCTGTGTGGCGCGGAACATTAACCCCGCATGAAAACGACTCAGGTAGGCCCGATGCTGGGAGAAGAGCGATCAGAAAAATTATTTCCGAAACAGATTCTGGGTCAATTCAAGATGTCACACCTAAGGGGCCTACATCTTTAAAGTACATAAATGAAGGTGCTTATTCTTAAATTGCGGTTACGCCAGGTACCTATTATTGAATTGAATAATAAGGGATTCACACAAGTGACAGTAAATCATTCATTGAATTTTGTTGGTATAAATAAAGGTATTCATACACAAAACAGAATCTTTGCGGAACAAACAAAACAAAAAAGATGAGGTGTTGTAAACATCTTTTACATGTTCAATTTTTGTGGCAGGACAGGTTTTCTTCAGAACCATTTCAGAGCTTATGTATTCACATATCGGAACAATATCATATTTAAATGTGATTGAAATCTTTTGCATTTCTTTTTATTTGTTCCATTTAAAAAAAAAATTGATTCAATAAATTTTTCCTTTGTATAATTTTCTTGGATCTTGTAAAATTGAGGCATACCAAGGTTTCTTCGACTCTAATTTAACATAGCCTTGCTTAACCTAACCTAAACTAACCTAGCCTATTCTAGATTAAGTTATGTTAGGTTATATTAGGATCTAAATAATCTTGGAATGTCTCATCATTACAAGATATTCTCTCTGTTCTCTTACCAGATACCTTGTAAGTCGTATACATGTGATAGACTCCTTTTCTTTACCCCAGGTTCCTATTCCTAAACTGAATGAGCATATTTTCTCTTATTATGGCGCAATTTCGTCTCTTCACCCAGATGGCTGAACGGCCGGTTACTCGAGTGATTAGGTTGTGACATCTTTAGTATTACGATATCCTTTGATTTTTTTAAGCATAAGCATTGTTTTCACCCTAAAAAAAATGAGAATATGCGAATTTGCTAGAGAAAGAACGATGTCTGGAGGGTTTTACCAGTGCAGTGGGTTTTCAAAGGGATTTGCAGGGAAATGTGCGAGTGTTTTATGGAGGCAATTCCTGATAGATCGGCAGAAACTATTAATCCTTGCCAGAGATGCTGTATAAACATTTGACTGTTAACCACTCGCAAAACTTTAAAGATCCAGAAACAGGTACTCACGCAAACCAAATAGAGTCTCTTTAGGCCAAGGCGAAAATAGGGAATAAAGAATAATGCGGAACTGCTCGTTCTCTGATCGACTCCTTTAATATGTGCGAGTTTTTATGGAGGCAACGAAATAAATGAAAATGCTTGGTTGCTCAAATTTACAAAGACATTGTAAGGTTTTATCTTTTAAATAATATTTAGCTTTTACTTTTAGCCTTTTACTTTTCTTAGCAGCTTTTATTTGTTTATTTTACACTTATTCACCCCCCCCCCTCTAAAAATACTTATAACATAGAAATGATCCCATCCTTCGATTCCCGCCCATGAGAAAGGAAGTTCAGCCTCCTCAGCCCGCCGTTCAGCCATCTGGTTTAGGAGACGAAATTGCGCCATAATAAGAGAAAAGAACCCTGAATGACTTTCGGAGGCCCCGAGGCCCCGAAGGTTCCACCCCCTGAACGTTGTTTGGTGTCAAAAAAATACTTCCTGACACCAATCCCCAAAGAGGACCGGCCTCTGATGCCCTCGTGGTCACCAGATATTGTCATACTGGCCTTTATGTATATTTCATTATCCGGTCGGGAATTCTCCTGGATAAAGGCAGGTCGTCGAACCACCACTACCACTACGCCTCTTACACACGAAAACCTGCTTTCTGAAGCATTTTTCCACCTTTAACTCGTCTCACCATCCTTGTTAATGAGTACTACCGTCACGTTACAACTTTTAGGTACAAACTGAAACTTATTTGTCACGTTCTCTAGTTTTGGACTCATTTTTCCTTCCTATGAGCATAGCTTTTCTCGTTTTTTTTTTATCCGCTGGTCTATGAAAGACACTAGTAAACTACCAGAGACAAATTTCAAATAATTAAACGAGTATAGTCAGGAAAATGTAGATATTGGCTATTTCGTTCTCTAATTTTGGACGGCATTGTACAGTTATGAGCTGATAGACTTAATATGAAGGCCTCCGGTCGCAAAAGGGACCTCATATGTAGCATGAACACCCTTGCTACAGCTGACATCTGGAGAGTTACGTGCCCTTCCGGCCCCAATATACGCAGATATGCAGCTATATACATATCTTCCACACATTTTCCAGACCCCCCCCCCCACCTCACACACACACTCGAGTATAAGGCGCAATATCAACGAGGCCAAACCACGCATAAAGGAGGCAAGGAAAAAATCTGTAAAGCGAGTGGTGATGATGGGGGAGATGAAATTGCTTGCAAAAAATATATATATATTTGTAGGTCTACCTTCAGGCATTGAGGTCGAGAGGGCAAGCAAACATCCCAATATCACCTAAAATCCCATTGCGAGAGCGTAAAGAGATATATAAAAAATATGGGGACTGTAGAATGGGGGTGGCAGACATGTTAAAACCCACCAAGATGGAGTGGTGACCCCCCCCCCCCCTCCATTTCCCGGCCCCAAACAAGGATGAATGGACGAACGCTGGTTGGCGAAGAACTCTCGAAATTAGACGCCGTATAATCTATTAGGCGAGAAGAGGATTGTAAAAGAAACTGGCGAAAAAAGAGGGGTCCTGGTCCGTGAGTGCCGCTCCTCTATGTACCAGTTATAATTATGAATTAGCAAAAACTCCGAGTACCACTCGAGGTTAATTGAAGGGAGGAGGGACAGGGTGAAAGTCTGGTAAAGGAGGAACGGATACGGGTAAAGAACAATTTGATTTACAATTGTACGAATCTACTCCCCCAGGCAATGAAACAGAACTTTTAGGATATGTTCGTTTTATTAAAGATGAAAAACTGTGCAAGAAATCTGTTTGCAAAAGAACTTAAAAAAAAGACACTAAAGGTGAATCCATGTTTACTATAGTTTAGCAGATTTTTAAGGAAAAAGAAATTCCTATAATCAATATAATCGTTTATGTAATGGATGGCGCTTCAGCATTAACAGGGCGGTATAGAAGCTTTCATACATTTATAAAAAACAAACAAACAGGCAATGGCTTCGCTACTAAGAATAAAATTAATTTTTTTAAAAAAAGCAGCCATGGTTAAATTTTTATAAATTTTCTGAACTTCGTCAATTATAATCATTTGAAAAAGGAACTTAAAACTAAATTTCCCTCCCTTTCAAAATATCACGTTGCTAAAATATAAAGTTATAGAAGAAGATATATAAAAATAAATTTTCTGAACTTCACCATTTGTAATCCTTTGAGTTTTAAAAAATTCACAAAATTTCGATACTTATATTTATTTCTGAACTTCATCATTTTTTTTTTTGATATTATAAAAGAATTATTAGAAATAACTTTAATAAAAAAACATTAGTCATAACCAAACTTAGATGAAATTATTATTCAAATACTAAAAAAAATCCCCTTAAATTATAGAGGTAGTGAAGTGATAAAAACTATATTCAAGTTATTTTTGCACTAATACCGAAGGGTTATCTTCCTATGAAAGATAAATTTAGTATAATATTCGAAATTTAATTTGCTAAAAAAAAAAATGTGGCCACAGGGGGCGCTAGTCCAAAAAGGTTGGGAAACACTGATCTAAATGATCCTTAATAGATTTCGCTATTACAGATTCTATAATTTTCCCGACCACTGATTTAAACTCACTGGCCTGTAATTGGACATAAATGTTTTATCCCCCTTTTTAAACAGGTATCACATTAACTGTATTCTATACTGTTTTTACAATGCTATTCACTAGAGATTTTTTAAATAGACATGATAGCAGCTCACTTTAGATATCTTTACATTCCTTCAATATCTTAGGAAATATCAAATCAGAGCGTAGAGCTTTACTAAATTAAATTCTATCTATTTCTTTTGAGACAATGGTCTTTGTAATTCAAATATTCTCTAATTTATCCTGCTCATTACTCTTGAAGATCTAGGCCCCCTCATGTACAATTAGAATATCCTTGAGTGAAAATTTTGAAAGAAAATACCTTTTTTAACACCTTAGCTACTACATCAGTATTAGTGTGGTTTTAAGTGGGCCTATTTTATCTCAAGTCTTAGTCCTGTATAATTGAAAGAAATCTTTGGGTTCTTCCTTCGCCTTATTTGCCACTTCAATTTTATAATTTCCCTTTGCTACCCTAATTAACGTTTTAATGCAAGAGTTAAGGAGTTAACTCTTTGTATCTCTACCTTAATTGACACTCATCGTTTCTTTTCGTTGAAGTTTTCTTGTATGAGTTGGATGATGTTGGTAAGCACAATTGTTGTTGACTGCAATGGAGGAATCCGTATTGTGAATCTTCTAGTGAGATGTCTGAGTTGATTTTGTTGAGTAATAGACATTCTATGATGTGTGAGTGGGTGCAGAGTAATGATATTTGTCAATCAAAGACTTCCAATCATTTGGGAGGGTTGCAGAGTAGGGAGATAAGGCAGTATGATGTTGGGTCAGTGGACGGTATAGTTGAATTGAGGTTAGATATTATGTGGCAACTTTTCGATACAAAATATCGTTTATGTAAACAAAGTTGAACGATTTTCTAACTTCCTTGAAATTGGAAGAGCCATTGTTTTGATCTACACCGATTGGAAGAATTCAAGGAAGATGGTTTACCATCAGACGCACTGACTAAAAGCCGCAATATTCAAGGAGTTCACAAACAAGAATTGAACAATGAATTCATTCTTTCTTTCACAACTTCGACAGACTTTCGAAAACTTTGAATGATGAGTTTGTAACAATCAGCCCTTGGAATCACAACTGCTGATACTTCAAACTAATGTTGATTTGAATTAAAGTTGACGCACTTCTGGAAAGTTATGAAAGAAGCATGTGCTTTTCTATTTCCTTACCTAAAATGAGTATTCATCGCATGTCAGCTGCATACTCGATTTTTTCTTAGCTTATATCTCTTTAGATACCATTCATACAAGTCATTTACGTAAGCATGTTTATTAAGTATCAAAGAGTAAACATCAGATTGATGTCCATACTATCAAATCACCTACTTGAAGCATTTTCGCCGATGAGCACCGAAAAAGATTGACTTGTTGAGATTTATTTATGTGGCTGATATTATTCTTTTTCTAGTTACAAACGATGCAATTTTTTTTAGCTTGGTTGCGATTTATGTGATTGATGGTTTAAAAATTACATGGTTTGTCTATTTTATGATTAAGATATTATCTTTAGAAGTTTACAACAAGTTCACATATGAAGCGCAGATGCAAAGGCAATACTTTGACATATACTCTGAGCTGATCTGATCTTTGTTAAATTTGTCGGATTTGAGAAGGTATATTGAACATTCATTTATTTGTTCTTTTAACTCAGCAAAAGATTTACACTAATTTATAAAGATTATATTTATTATTACAAAGATCTTAAACTTTACCCCCAAAAATCTTTGTAGGTCTTCTAAGTTTTTTAAACTGATTTTAAGACAATTTTGCACCGCTGAATCCGAAAATGACATTCGTTTTCCCGATCAGGTCAGGCTTAAGTTGATTTTTTAAAAATCCAATCTTATAAATAAATCAATTAAATTTTTGATTCATTTTCGGTTAATTTTGTGTTTAATATTTCTCCTCCGAAATAGGTTTTAATATAAAAGAAAACTTCTTTTCTAACACCATTTATTAATTAATTTTTTAGAAAAATTGATTAGTGTACATTGAATATTAGACAGTGATAAAGGTAAGTACATGTAAATTGGATATTAAGTCATCATTGTTCAGAATTCAGGGCGTGAACTCCCGTTTCTTCGAACTCCTAGAATGCTCACCGGTAGGGATGTCTCTCTTCAAAGTCCCACAGTAATCAGCCATCATGATTGCATCCTAGCGTCCCTGATACCTGGTCTCCATCTCTTTCATGTCCTGATGGAATCTCTCCCATTGCTCATCGATCATTGATCCCAGATTCTCAGGAAACCGACCCATATGTGAGAATAAGTAATGCATTTTGATCCTCATGTTGCATCCGACGTTTCTTAAAGCAGTCTGCATATTGTTCACAAGTTCTATGTATTTCCTGGCCTTCTTGTTGCCAAGAAAGTTCTTTACGACTAGAACAAAAGCCTTCCACGCTTCAAGTTTCAGTTAGTTTATTGAGTTTTCAAACTCTGGATCTCTGATGGGATGACGGAGTTCAGGACCGTCAAGGATGACAGCTTTCAACTTCTCCATGGTCAATCCTGGAAAAGTTTGGCACATTAAGTGAAGCAGCAACCATCTTTGTCCAGAGCTTTGGTGAATTGTTTGATCAAGGTGAGCTTGCTCTCCAGCGGTGGGAAGCGTATCCCGTCACTGTCCACCAGAGGGTTGTTTAGGACGTTCCTTGCTCTGCAAGGCACCAATTCCTCCCGTACAGGCCAACACTTCTTCGTGTAATGATGGGCTCGGTCCCTACAATCTCACATGTACAGAAAGCACGAGTGTACTTGGTGAACCTGGACTATTGTCCCAACAAAAGGTTCATCATCTTCAGGTCAACACAAATCAACTAATACTAATCATAACAAATTTTCTACAGTACGTAATTCACCACTTCATACTTCTTCAGTGTAGTCGAGTGAGCGAGGGGTACAGAGGCAAACTGGTTACCGTAGTGCAACAGAACACATTTCAACGATTGCCTTCTGCTGTCACTGAACAATCCCCAATCTTCGGGCTGGTATTGTGGCACTCCAAGCTTGTGCAGAGGTTGTGCAATATTTGTACAGTAAACCAAATCCTTCTCTTCAAAGCAAAAAAGAAGGTACTCTTGATGTATGTTGCGGTCGAAGGTGATGCGACCACTTTAAGAGAAGATGTTTATTCCCCTTTAATCCGGATGCCAACAGTTCTGCAGAAGATTTTTGACAACCTGAGATCGCGAATTAGATCATTTAGCTTCTTTGGGGAAAAATGATGTGGAGCATCATCATCCAAACATACTTCTTAATTTTCTTCAACACTAGAGGAATCTTTGTCACTAATGTCAAAAAGTTCTTCAAAACATGTAGTGGAATTTTATCACAATGAGCTACAGGACGACGTGCTAATTGAAGATGAGGACTCTTGAGGCTGCTTTGGTTCTTTCTCTTGAATCCAAGCACTCAGGGTCGTGGTTTGTTTGCTCCCTCCAAACCATGGCAATTCCAAACTTCAGACAACTATTCTTGCCCTTGGTCCAACGACGCAGATACTCGGTGTATGTCTCGTATACAATGTGTGGTGTCCAAGCTTTAGCCTGCTTACCAAGTTTCATATAAAAAAAACATGGTAAAGACGCTTTATGATCTTATCTATACTATTAAATATTGACAATAATTTTTTTTTCATATCCTATGTTTTCTTGACTTTTTAAATGCCTACGTCGGATGATAGATGAAGAATAACAGCAAGAAAGAATATGGCGTTGCCGGCATTCTTTCTTCAACTGTCGCGTTATCTTCCACATAATTATCCTGATTACTACATTTTCGAACATTCAATACATTTACTCGTGCTTACGGCTTCCTTTCACCTACTTCTACTTTTACATTCCCACCGTACAGCAATCGCTACAACTTGTTCTCCACCTCGTATACAAGACCAAATTACACACCCTTCACTCTTTGCTTTAATTTCTGTATTGCTCAAATTTTTTGAAAACTTACGCTGTATTTTTGAATTTTATAAAAGTACTAAGGTTTTTTTTAAGCATTCCAGTCGTCATATATGGTTTCGGTTTGGCTCGGAAAGTACATCTTTTTAAGATACTACAACTTGGTGGGGTTAAAATTGACAATGAAATGCGTCAGCTTTGCCTTCTCGTAATGTAAAAATATATCATTATTTTCACCCACTGGCAACATTTAATTCTCACTTAATTCACACATTGGCAACCCTGAATACAAGTATTTATATGAGCGCCGCTTTCGATTTTCGCGACAAAATCCGTGTGTTAACGTTCTTAGAGGAGTCATGTGTTTTTTGCATATTTAAATTTTTAATCTTTAATAAGACTTCCCATAATTCCTCGGTAAATTTAATAGACTTTTTTTGAAATTATAGCTTCATTTTGAAAGCGAAGCGTTACAACAGATGCGGTTTAATTATAATATCCCCAGCACTAAATAGTAAGTTTGTTTTGTATTTGGATTTGAACCTAATGCTGGGCTTTCAAATTGTTAATACTACTAGGTGCTTCAGATAAGGTTTTGTTGTACATACTTCTTGCTCTTGAGACCGAGCAGAGCGAGCGGGAAGGTATGGGCCCTCCCCATAATGATAACCCTTAGCGCGACTCGATAATGGCTTCCAGTAACCAAACGGATATACGAATAATCTAGAAATAAATACTAGTACGCAAAAACAGTACTAATGGTGTTTTTAGGTATTTTAGTCATCATTTACGGCTTCATTTTCGCGTGGAAAGCAGTTATTTTTAAGATAGTATCGCTGCAAATAGAGTTGTACTCAGATTGCTAGTATCTTAAACATATGTGCTTTCCGCGCCTAACTGAAGCCGTAAATAACGACTAGAATGCCTATAAACACTATTAGTACATTTTGACTCCAAAAAACACGGCGTAGGTTTTCTAAAGTTTCACCACTATTTTTGATTTCATAAATATTTGATATTCAATTTCTTGCATTATAAATACAAGTATTTTTCTAAATTGGGAAGAGAATTCTCGAGAGTGTCTTCGTCCCTTCAGGAACATCTTTCTCACCTTCGTAATGTTTTTTCTTGTTTGGAAGAGTATGGTATCGTATTCATCACTTCTAAATGTATCTTCAGTATCTCGCAACTGTTCTTCCTCCGCTACCATTATTTAACCTACGGAATTCGTCCTCTTCATGATAAAGTTTCTGCTAGACGAAATTTTCTTTAACCTTACTCACTAATGCGACTCCGTCGTTGCTGTGAGATGGTCAATTTCAACTACAGATTCATTTATGACTGTGTTCGGGTCATACTTGAACACTCGACTGTTGAGAACTAAGAGGAATTATCTTCTCAAATTCTCTCTTGAGACGAGTTTTTTTTATAGCACCAAAGAGACTATTGCCTCAGCAATTTACTTGGCCAATCATTTACTCTGAGTCTCCATCAGTGTTGCCCCAAACGCTTCCTGAACTCACGTAGGAGCGGCGCTACAACATTTGATTGATGACTAGTGTCAACCTCTTGCTATCTTTTCTCGCTCTCTTTCTGACTTCCATTTATTTTCAGCGTTTATATGGCAACTGCTTCCAAAGCCATAGGTCGCCGCAATTAAAATTTCAGCCTAGTGCGAGGCTACTTTAAAATTCATAAAAAAACAACAACAAACGAAACAAAAGAAAAAACATATAAACAAAATAAAAACACAAAAAATAAGAAACAGAACAAAAGAAAGAAAAGGGAGGCACGTTCCGGCGTCAGGGGAAGCCCCCCCCCCCTAGCGAGTAAAACCAACGAGAATAAATAAAATGGAGGATGCCAACCTCTTCCAAAAGGTAAAATAGTCCACAAGTCTGTGTGTACGAAACTGTCCCGAGTAAAAGAAACAAGCGGTAGCGAGCCTGCTCGTCCCGACACCGGGACAGGTAACGTGCGCAAAGATCACCCAGACTCGGACCTTCAAGAATGTGTCGAACAGTGCAGGAGAGCACTCCATCAAAGGGCAGTGCGTTCCACGAGTGTGCCCAATTCGAAGAGGAGAGAAAGCGACTTGAAGCAGTCGGGACATTGCGGCGTAGTTCAATAGGAACAGTCACGGCGCAATGACAGCCAACTTTAAACTCCCCTCGCCGTCTCTCATATTCTTTGCCAGGCAGCCTGGATAGCTGACCTTATTTCTGCCATGTATTCGGTATGAGGAAGAGCAAATAGCTGGTCTGGTTGCCCAGTTCTCGCAGACTCTTTTGCATCCTCATTTTCCGCAATTCCTACATTCCAGGAACCAAGCCGAAGAAAATCTTGACATTCGCCCTGCTTGTGGCAACCGTGACCTCAAGGATAGCACAAACCAGAAGATGAGGAGATTTCAATTCTCCGATAGCACTCAAGGTGCTTTGACTGTTCGGCGCTGTGGAAGCTATGGAAGTAAAGGCGTGGCGACAAATAGTCAAAAGTGCTACCCTCTAAGGTTGCATCCTGGGCAGAACCATAGGTGCTATCGGCCCGAGAGCTACACAAGTTCTTGAAGGAGTTTCCTCGACATAAACACAAGGGGCTTAGGGTATGACTGACGTCTCTTGGCGGCATAAGCACCGTCAAAATCGGCTGCAGATGAGGTGAGAGCTATTGGCGACTGTGAGAGATTCCCCAAAGTGGTATGTTACGTTCTCCCGAGAACTCTTGATAATTTGCTTCGCAGTTCAACACTACATCCTTATTTGGAAATGATGAATTTACCATTTTACCGATCACAAGCACTGGGTTGGTACCCTTTCCCTTCATAATAATTCTTCTGTTCATTCTACAGTTTATGGTCGTCATTTGGATTTTATCTTACAGCTTACGAGCAACATCGCTATGTTGCTTCTTCTACACGTCGTACCAGACGCCAGTGTCGGTTTAACCTAGTATCACACGTTTCTCCTTGTAACGGGTTTACGATGAACACCTTTTCATCGTATTCTGAAGGCTAAAGTTCTATATTAATCAGCGTGTCACCATTTAAGATACTGTCACTCTGAAATCAGCATAAATCGACGATGTTCATCCGGAACAGACCGGGTCACTTTATCCTTCTACTGAGAGATCCCCGATAATGTCGTTTCTATTATTCTTCCCTATCCATATCGCCCTTACTCTTTCTACCCAAATGCTGCCGCCTCATCTTCACCTGCGAGAACGTTTGACATCGGTGGTAGGTAGCCAGGGGCAATTAATGACCTCGTTCCTCGCCCTGTCTTCGGCGAACCAACTCCACACCGCTCATATCTCACCATCTGCCACCTCGGGAGAATGAGCTAACCACATGGCCTTCGGGCAAACTCCTGTCTCGCGTGGCAGTGCCTCGTCTGTGTCTAATGACACTGTTGCCTCTTGCATTCCACGGGTCGAAGAAAGCAATTTGGGAATTTTACACGCTTCTGTTGTTTGGTCATAAGCCCCCTACCCCACCCCGTTTTCTGGACTAGGGAATAATTATATATATATATATATATATTTAAACGGAGGGAGACATTCTTGGGGAGAGTGCATCTCGCAGAGTCGTACTTATAGTATTGTACTTAAATTCAGTAAAGATAAATAGCGCCAAATTTCAATATAAAATATGCAGACAGTAGAGAGCCCCCAATTCTGAAACGTTTTTATTTTCTGTCAATATTTTGCTCTTATTGAAACGGCGCCAGTTCGGGCTCGCCTCATTGTTGCTATGCGCTTGCAGCCATAACTTGTCTCTCTCTGCTGCTTTATTATATTTTCCCAAATCCTTTTAAAAGTCATTATTGTTGCAAATTGTTATACCAAATAATAAATTCGATTAATCAATTATTACATTCGTTCGTTCATTTTATCCCTTTAGTTAATTGCCATTTCACAATTCACGTCAATTTTTATCCAATGCCCCCCAAAATATCCCTTTCGTTGTATTTTAAAATTCAGATTCCAGATATTAACTTTTTATTATTTTCCCTAACGTGTTGTGCCCTCTTTCGTCTATTATCGGGGCTAAACAGACGTAGTATTAGCTAGTGTAAAATCTAAACATTACTCGTTCTCTCGAAAACTTGGAGTCTTTAACCTATGTCCAAACCATGTCTAATTTCATTTACGACACCGATTCTCACTTTGTTCTCGTAAATCAAATGATTTATTTTTTGTTACTTTGGGTTCCTCTTTGTAATGACAGTATCATTTATAAAGAGGTGACGTTTCTATATATAAATATACAACTTTATATGCATGTAGGCCATTAATATTTTTGATATAACAATAAAAAAATGCCCTAGCAGCAGACGGCATCAGGCTTATATTTCAGTTAAATTTTTAATCGATCTAATACTTTCATTTCTGTGTACATAATGTAATATCCATATTTAATATCTATTAATAGGAAATCTATTCGAGATTATATGCATAAGTTTAGGTGATACTCAAGTATGTGATCAACGAACATAATTCTGCTCAAGTGTTTCATCCACAAGGACAATTTTGCTCAAGTGAGTGATCAACAAGCACAATTTTTTTGCTCGAGTAAGTGATCAACAAGCACAATTTTGCTCAAGTGTGTGATCATCAAGTACAATTTTGCTCAAGTGTGTGATCAACAAGCACAATTTTGCTCAAGTGAGTGATCAACAAGCTCAATTTTACTCAAGTGTGTAATCAACAAGCACAATTTTGCTCAAGTGAGTGATCAACAAGCACAATTTTGCTCGTGATTGATCAAGAGGAACAATTTTGCTCGTGTGTGATCAACATACAGTACATTAAAAGATGTGATCTAATCAGGGTCGGATTTTGCTATGTACATTACGGGTGGCATAGATGCACATGTGCGTAGTTTTAAATGTTAAGACCATACTCTTAATAAACCAGTTTGCTTGTACATAATTGTTGGAATGAATAATTATAATTTTTAACTCTATATGTTGGAAGGGGGTTCTCAGTCCGAAGGGCCGTGGGTTGAAAAGTAGTTTCACCCAGGGCCCGATATAGGTTAAAACTGCCACTGGGTAGACCACGAGATTCTTCTAACGTGTGTGAGCAACATTTTGAAAATATATATTCAACCAGTCAATCGTTTCGCCACTCCCCGCTACGGGGGAAGCTTGCGCTTCGCTGCTAAGATTAAAATTTAAAATCTAAAAAAAAACAGCCATGGTTAAATTTTTATAAATTTTCTTAACTTCACCATTTTTAATTCTTCGGGTTTAAAAAAATTCACAAAATCTTGATACTTATATTTATTTCTGAATTTTGATAAACAAAAACATAAGTCATAACCAAACTAAGATGAAATTATTATTCAAATACTCAAAAAATCCCCATCTTAAATTATAGAGTTAGTGAGGAAAAATAGTCTTTATTGGTCCTTAATATGAATTAAAATTAGTGGTAGGATTTAAAATCTTAAGCAATGGATTTTAAAAACGTCTGCTCTTTTAATTAGGAGAGGGTTCGTGTGGCTTAGGTTAGGATAATAAGGTTAAGATAGGTTAGGATAGGATAGATTAGGATAGGTTAGGATAGTTTAAGATAGGTTAGGTAGATTAGATCATTTTAGGTTTGTTAGGTTAGGTTATGTTAGGATAGGTTAGATTAGATTAAGCTAGGTTATGTTAGGGTAGGTTAGGTGTGCCTCTAGCACTTTCTAATCCTATTTAGATTTTATTTGTTGGGAAATTATGCGATCGAATACGGCAAATTTATGTTTCGTTTCCTATTCAAATTGTTTACAGAGGACGATGTCGGGATGTAATTGCATGTAGATCACCTACTAGTAGAGGTGTTCTTAAAGTAGTGCCTCAATACCCCCGGAGGGTATTGAAACTGGTTCTTGGGGTATCCAAAAAGGCAGCCTGGGACAGGGGCACCCTAGAATCGAGGCTTTGGTTACTTCGAGAAAAGAAGAGCACAAGGTCAATGCCGCTCACAGTCGAAAAAAAAAGATTCTGAATGAGCACAAATGTTCAGTACAATAATTTAATGTGGATAAATGTACAATAATGTAATGTGTACTGCTTTATTTATTTATTTACTGAAAATAAAAAATAAAAGGAGTCCATAGAATTGAGCTGTTTGTTCATAGCCGTTCTGTTTATTTTCTTCCTACAGGAAATTAAAAGGTTAAAAGTTGGGTGTGGTAGGCTAATATTGGAGAAGGGTTATCAGGTTGACCGGGTCTAAAAAACTTTAAGAACCACTGTACTAGAGTAGATCTAGACTGGTTTAGATCACGTGAGCGTGTTCACATACATGAGTAGCACCAAAGTTTATTTACAAGGTGGTCTTGAAGTACTTGTGCTGTTTAAAAATATTATTACTTATATTTAGAAATAATACTACCTAAACATTATATAAAACTTAATTTTTGATGTTTTTGTCGGTGTATTTTGTGATTCTCCAACATTAAGCGCCCTCATTCAAGCTCAAGCCGACTTTAGAAGCCGCACGAAAGCGTTACTCAACTGCACAAAGACTTTGGGGACATACTCTATTTGAGTCGGGTCCCTATCCATTAACTAACCATGTCCAATGTAGTTTAATTTCGCTCATAGGTGGTTCGCAGTCCAGGAAAAGGTGTGTATCTCCAAAACTTCACCAAAGATTATTAATTCTTTTGGATTTTTTTTTGTAGAGGTTCAGGTAAATGTTCAGAAAGTGACTAGCCTCTATTTTGTGGATAATTCATATTTAATTTTGTTTTCAAAAAGTTTTTTTTTATTTAGAGACTTTTGTTTAGGACAAAAATCAATAACAGTGTTTTTTTTAAACTAAAATAACCATTAAAAGTATAAGAGCAACTTGCACAAGTTGACGAATCGGGTAGCAATTATGTTAATTGATTTAGTTTCAATTCATATTTAATTATGCTTAAGTAGTTAGGAAGGTTTAATTTAGACACTCTGGGGTACTTGGTGCGACTGGATAATGAAGAGGTTGCGACGAGAAAAACTAGTGACTAAAGGTTAGAACTATATTTTCTTTCCTTTTGATTACGCTTCGTTCAGGCAGCAGTCCGCCATGATTGGTAAGAAGATTTATGGACAACATTATAGCTTGAAGAAGAATTTGCACAAGGCTTGGGAGCTTGTCTCAAGCTAATTTGAGGTTGTTGATAAACAATTTATAATTGAATATTGCGTGGGGTTGGCCGGTCATTTAACAAACATTTACCGAGGTTTATTTTTTGCTGTGTAAAAAAATAAACGAGAACTTCAGGGAACCGATTTCATCTATATTTTACTTCTTTTCAAAATTATTTCCTTTTCTTATCGCCTTTTCTATCACATTGGATTGATGCAATAGTCACTTTGTTGAAAGAAGTTGGAGTTCATCGCAATCAAGAGTGAGTAAAAAAAGTTTTAGGGTTAAACTTCGTACGTTTGGCAGCTACGTCAAATAGAAGTATCCGATGACTTCATCTTTTTTTGATGGGAATTAATTCGACAAGATTTTAGTCAAAGTTTTGTCTGATAAATATTTGTTTTTTCCAGAAAACCACAACAAATTAACCTTGAGTGGCAAAATAAATGCCTAAAGCAATTGCCCTTATCTTGAATCCATTTTTACCATCTTCCTGTCTTCTGTTCAACATGTGAAAAAAATCAACTGAAATTCCGTCGCCATAGACTTTATAATTACCAGAATATCTGCGATTATTCACCCGAAAAACTTTGTTTTTATTCTTTATATAAATGGATGCTTCATTTAGGTATTTGAAATTGTTGTACACAGGAAATAGGCGGTAAAAGGCAAGTGAATCCACCAAACTACATACTCCATCCAGGGCTGCCAAGTTGGTACGTTCGTACAAATTTGGTACTTTTTGCCCGAGAAGTTTTGTTTCGGTACATTTGGTACTACGAAGATGATTTTTGGTACGTGTTAGAATTATCTGCTATTTATTAGTAAATATTATTTATTAAAGACTGTACTGCCGTTGGAATCTTTACTTGTTTAAAGTCATTCTTTGATGAAAATAAATTCCTTGTCGAAAACCTCATCGGCTTTGCAAGCGATAACGCAAGTGTAATAATAATGGAAAGTAAGGGAGTGGTTCAGCACTTGTTAAAGCAAAGGAAATCCCAATATATTCATACAACCATGCTTATGTCACTCATTGTATTTGTGTGTATCTAAAACCTGTACTGAATGAATTACCAAATTATCTGGAGGAATTAGCAAGAAATAATTTTTCATACCTAAGCAACAGTCCGAAACGTCTTAATGAATATAAAGAATTTCAAACGTTCACAAATATCAGTCTACATAAAATTCTTCATATCAGTTGCACACGATGGCTTTCTTTGGAGGAAGTTGTACACAGACCTTTGGAACAATAGCCTGCACTCATGCTGTTCTTCACGTCAGCATCGCTAAAAGATGGTATTCCCATGGCTTCTGGAATATTGAAGGATCTGCAAAATCCCATTACCAAAGTGTATTTTACATTCTTTGCTTATATTTCGCCAGCAATAAATAAGCTAAATTTGGAGTTTCAAGCAGAGGGATTTAGAATTCACATTTTGAGACGTTCTATTAATACTGGAATTAAATCCATCTGAGGTAATTTCATCAAAAGAGAGATTTGCTGAAATCAAATAATATCAGTAAAATTAATGTGCACAATCCTTCGAGCTACCTTAATATCGACGATATATATTTTGGAGCTACTCGGGAGCTGTCTCGAAATAAGCTGCAACAATTGAAAGTAAAAATACTTAATTTTTATGTGTGTTTAACAGAACATATGATGCAGCGCTTTCTGTCTTATGGTATGTTCGCCAACTTAGAACTATTAGAAGCTTTAAACCCAGCTCATGTTTCCGAACATAAATCTACGTCATTAATAGCACTGACAATGAAATTCCCCAATCTTGTCGATATGGAATACTATGAACGGCTAAATAGTGAACGGTTAAAGAGAAGTATCCCGAGAAATATTGGTTTCAAGTTTCCCAAGAAAAATATGGTGATCAACATCGATACCCATTATGCGAATTCATGTTGGAGCTCTGTCATTACCGCATTCTTCAGCCGCTGCAGAAAGAGAATTTTCTCTTTTATTAACATCAAAACGGAAAATCGAAACTCCTTAAAGACAGCGACATTAAACGCACTATTGCGATCAAATTCACTGCTTAAAAATCTAAACTGCATTTCATGAGCTCCACCTTTGCCTCAAACTACAGAAAGCATTGATATAGAAAGACAGATGAAGAAGCTGGAGTTTCATTTTAAATGCAAAGAGATATAAGTAGCTATTAAAACGGAATTGTTAAAAAATATTGTAATAAGTTTTATGAGCTATTAATTACTTGACCCTATTTGAATTAAAAGAAATCTTAATTTTTTCATGGTATTTACAGTACTTTAGTTATTTTTTCATTGTCACCTTACAATGTATTTTTATTTACTTAGCATATGCGTCTCATTTCAAAGGATTTTAAATATTTTAAATAATATTATTTTGATATATATGTAGGTATTTATCGTAATTTGTCTGTCATTACTGTAAATAGGTTCAACTGAAGAAATACAATAATGAAATATATTGTAAACGTAGTTTTCATATGTTATTTTGTCTAGCATATACGAACGATAACCGTTTTCTCAATACTATATAATATTTAAAGAAATTACTTTTTTGAGTTATTAAATTAACAATTAAGAAATCAAATAAATAATATTTTGACTTCTGATGATATCAATGAAAAAATAATTAATTTGTCCATCAATTAGTTAGAAAAAGTAAAATCACTATTATTTATACAGTATGTCGTGATACAACCACTCTATACCATACACTACTCCTATACTATATGGGGGGATATTGGTCACCTACTGCAACGCGAACCGTTGAGGGACTGTTCGCAGGGATTAACCACCGACTAGGAGGTCACTTGAGGCATTGGGTTTCAAATCCTTAATAATCAGACAGAGTGCATAAATGGTTGGCCAGATTTACTTGAAGAGGCCGAGAGGATCGTTCAAGGTTGGTTTAAAATGAAATAACAAAATATAATTTTATTTACAAAAAACAAAATAATAATAGGCAAACGGGAATTATTTAAATTGAGATAGTCTCTTCATAATTATTATGAAGAGGGATTCTCAAATGGAATTAATTGATTAATGTTACTAATCTCAGATCAAAAGGGGGAACTTGACAATACTAATAATGGAGGGGGATTTCAGTCTTACGGGTCGATGACGTCGAGGAAGGTCCTTATTGCTATGAGGCGAGTGGGGCACATCCGATGAGACAAGTAGGGCATGATCCGAATGAGGCAGGTGGGGCACGATACGAACCAACCTTCCGATGAAGATAGTGAAACTTCAAAGATGACGTTCCATTGGGAATGTGGGAATTCTCGTAATTCCACTGGAAGAGAAATATTTTTTTTCCTCAAAGGTAATCAAGGGAGATTTTCTTCGGTTCGATTAAACGAAAGGAGACTGTAGCGCAAATTCAAAGGCTTGCCGTTCACAGAAGCTACCAATTGACTAGGGTAGAATCACGGCTGAGAAAGTCTTGCTGTCGGACGAACGCTCACATGACTTACTTAGACTTGAGACGATGAGGACGGCCTTGGGGTGCGGGCTGGACTGCTTGAACTAGATAATAACCCGAGTATTTGTATGCCCGATTCTGAGGGAGAAGAGGGAGTTTGGAGAGAGAAGTCACAAGCACCTGACATCTTAATCCGGAGGCGGAGTCGATTCATCATTTAGCAGCGAGGTGTGAGACAACGCGGGTCTTTCTCGCCTCGTGACCGGAGGGGGGAGGAGGGCTTGGAATGAGTTCGCAGGATTGGGAAATATTTTACCAACGTGCTCAGGAGTCGAAAATTCGTGGATGTTCGAACAGGAAATGACGTCGTCCACGGCAGGATACCATCACACGTGGTCTCCAATAGAGGTTGTTCTTTTACACTCCTCCCTTCCATACGATAGAACTTTTCTGAGAGAGAGGGAAGAACAAGGGACATCGCAAGTTTGAAATTTTGATAGGAGGAATTATCATTAAGGCGTTAGCCTTATAAAAAAAAGGATGACCAGACCTGTATTCGACAGGCTTACAAAAAGGTTATGATGTTGATCTGAGCAAAAATTAATGTAAATGGGTCGACAAAATAAAATACATTTAAATTAAAGAACAAAATTAGAACTTTGTTTAAAAGGGTAGTGGAACAACAACACACAAAAAAACATTATATTCAATAAGTATCTACAGGGACCATAAATACACGTATATGTACAGAGTTTAAAAAAATATAATATATACATGATTAGCTGACGGGTTTACAGGCGACCTATAATTTAGTGGATTAGCCAGCATTGTCGGCTAATGGATTCCGGCTAAGATTATCAAATACAATTTTCGGTACCACGTAAATACCAAACTCTTAGTATTTCGGAGGTACGACAAAGGGCGATGGTCAGTCTCGACAGTAAACTCTTTCCCCATTAAATACATGCTAAACTTGTAATACTCCATACTATAGCTAAAGCTTTCCGTTCTATTACCGAGTAATTACGTCCACGGGGCAGTAGCTTTCGGCTCGCGTAAGCCACCGGGTGGCTTTCACCTTCGTCAGAGTATTGGAGCAGCACGCATCCAATTTCTTCGTCACTCGATTCCGCCCTGATGCCGAAGGGTTTAGAGGGATTAGGGAGCCTGAAAATGGAGGGCGGGCGCTAGCTTGTCCTTTAGCACCTTGAATCTGGCAGTAGCTTCGGGATTCCATGAAAGGGGATCTGGGGATCTCCTCTGAAAGAGGGCACTTAAAGGGAAGTAAATAGACGCGAAGTTAGAGATAAATCTACGGTAAAAGAAAGCCGATCCCATGAATGACCTCAGCTGTTTCTTCGTGCGGGGAAGGGGCATCTCGACAATGGGTCTGACTTTTTCGTCCTGGGGACCCATCTGATTTTTCCCAACATTGAAGCCCAGATACTTAACAGTATCGTACGCAAAGTGGCACTTACTGGGGCCAAGGGTGAGGCCGTGCTCACGAAGCTTAGTAAGTAGGGCGCGGAGAGCTATCACGTGTTGGCCCCACGTAGAGGTAGCAACATAAAGATTGTCGAAATAGAAGGAGACGTGCTGCAAGTCATCCACAATCCTTTGCATCATCCTATTATAGTTGCTAAATGCAGTGACTAACCCGAAAGGAAGTCTTTTAAACTGCATAAGACCCCTGTAGGTGGGAAAGGCAATATACTTACCCGCATTTTTAAGGCGGGGAATTTGGTAGTAAGGCTTTGCAGAGCGGTCCAACTCCGAAATAAATTTAGCTTCCACAAAAAGGTGCAGATTTTCGTCTATAAGGGGGATAGGTTCTGCATCAAACACCGCGACCGAATTTAATTTTCGAAAATCGTCGCACATGCGGAAAGTTTGGTCGGGCTTGCAAACCATGACTATCGGGGAGCAGTAATCTGATTTCGAGGTCTGCCTGCGAAGCGTAAGCTCCTCTAATAAGGAGTGGCGAAGCCGTTTCTCTTTTTATCTTAAATGAAAAGAAATTTCTTTTTATTTCCGTATTAACCCTAGGAATAAACAACTGAAAGCCATTATTTCAAGTAACACCTTCGGTATTCGAGGTAAAAAAAAGTGGTGGCGATTAACATTATCAAAACCTTTTACAATCTTAAAATCCTATTTAAGAATAGGCATACCCCATCCTTCAACCAAGCAGATATACATATCATATCTACATATAATTAATATAATATTAAGTTTTTTGGATATCCAAGATAAGCCAAGTTAATATTAAAAAAAGTGAAATTATCCCAGGATGGACTATTGAGCAGAAACCGCCCCTTATTTCAGACCGTTTATGTTTATATTTTGTTTTTAAGCCATATTTGTACTCTATTTAGAAAATGTTACGTTGCGATCGAATGTATCTTATATGATACATATCTAAAATACAGGTAAATCTCAAAAATAATTATTAAATTAAGTATTATACCTTTGAGGTCCAAAAACTGCAATAAACCACAATTCATAATTTTCTGATGTGCGGAAATTTGAAGGGGACCTGAGAAAGTTAGTGCTCACTCTTTTATGAGATGCTGTTATTTATTATCAATATTCATTATTAATCATTAATGCACTTTTCTCTGGCAACAGGAGGAATTAAGGTTAGCACCTTCCCCCCATTTTTACCCTTGATCCGCCAATATAATATACTATTAACCATAAAATGCCGTTATTAGCTTGTATTCTCGGTTGTTTCGGCTTCTGTTGAGTTGTTTTGATTTGCTTTAAATCCATCGTTATGGCTTGGCTGGAGTTATTTTAGCATGCTTTAAATAGATACCTTATTTGTTTGGGTTTTGGAGGTCGGAGTTGGTCTATTCTTGCATTTAAATGCGTTTGAGGTTCCTTATTAGGAGGTGGCCTCAGCAGTTTTGAATAATCGACTAAAAACTAAAATGTTGGATATTTTAGAGTGATCGGATCATTCAGCCTGGGTCTAATATCCTTCGGAGTCATATTTATCTTTTTGAGTACTCGGGGTATTTGAGTGCTCTAAGTATTATAAATAATTTGGAGTGCTCGTCTTACCAATGCTCAATTAGTACCCGTGAGTATTATGGAGAGCTGAGTACTTGCACTTGAGTACTCTGTCCAACTTTATCCCTGGAGGATTCAAACGTGCCCCCCCCCTAACCTCATTTAGGGTTGATGGGGTTTGATATGTCAGTTCCTTTCGTCTGTCCTCTCCCCCATTCTATTCCAGCCGTGCTTGGACCAGAGAACGGGTGAAGGAGGGCGTTAAGGCCTCTGAAAACTACCGTGGTCCTAAAGTCATTGGACAAGGACATTAGGAGCACACTGTTTGGAGAACTGTATCGGATCATTTTCCCCAAGGATTCAAAGGATATTATTATTACTATTCATCATCATCATCATCATCATCATCCGCCTGGTAGATAGTGTCTATCTATCAATTGGCGCCTGAAACAACCGCTCGGTCTTCATATCTTCTTCACTCCATTCATTGATTCGGACCCGGGGATTCTTCGCACTTCCCTGCCCACTTAAGGGCTGCCAGGGACTCGGGTCCATTTCGTATGAGTACCTCTTGCGCTTCTGGAGCACAAATAAATACCCCAGGGGCTGCTAGACCAATCCTGGGGGCCATTTTTCTGTTAGGGTGTGTCCCCTTAACCTCCTGATGCATGATGGACGTGACCGCGAGGCAGCGGTGGTGAAGGGTCTTATTTAAAGGCGGCCTCATCTCGCCTGAACCTTATGTCGTCATAGGCCTCACGGAGATTTTGTTTGAGGTAGGGGTTACAAGTCCATACTTCCTTCTGCTGTTTGGTCCGCGACTGTTTATTTGTCAAGTTGAAGCTTTGTTATTTCATATCATATCTGATGGAGGCTCCTCAGTCCGCCACCTGTGGACGCGCTAGGTAGCCTCCAGCTTGGTCCCTGAATATACTGCTGAGCGGGGAGCGACGGGTAAACACGTCTGATCGCCACAATTCCTCTTCTTCTTCTTCTTTTATTATTATCATCGTTATAATAATAATCATTATTATTATTTATTATTATATTATTTTTATTATTCAATTATTATTATTTATTATTATCTATTATTATTATTCGATTATTCTTTATTATTATTATTATTTTTTATTTATTATCATTAATTTCAGTATTCGATTATTATTATTATTATTATTATTATTATTATTATTATTTATTTTTACTATCATTATTATTATTATTATACTTTTCAGATTTCCCTTCCAATTTACGAAATATCTTTTTTGCATTAAAATTCAATTTTTTTATGATTTTTTGTTCGAATAAAAGGCGTACTGATTTTAGTGTAGATTGCATTTTATTCCGACGATTTGCCACAGCCTATTTGACATCTTCGATAGCCTTTCACATAATCACCCCGCCCTTTACGCTGTCCTTGCGAAAGGACATCGCGAGATTGGAACGCGTACAAGCCAGGGCAACCAAGCTGATTCCCTCTATCCGACATAAAAGTTATGAGGATAGACTAAGGGAATTAGATCTGTTCTCGCTGGAAACCCGTAGACTGCGTGGTCAGCTCATCTAAGTTTTCAAAATACTTCGAGGGTTCGACAATGTTGACTACCGGGATATTTTCATACTGAGTGAGAACAGAACGCGCAATCACGGCTTCAAACTTGAACTGAAGCGTTACAACCGCAATCTGTGTGGAAATTTTTTCACTTACAGTATCTGCGGTATGTGGAACGCACTTGCAGTGGAAGTTGTCAACAGTGAATCTGTTGACCAGTTCAAGTCAAGACTAGACAAAGTCTTGAAAAGTGGCCGTTTATGGACGCAAAACAATTGAGCAGCCTTGTGCCCGCTCAATTGCTAGTCCAAAGGTACCCTCTTTGAATGGACCGTAAGGTCTCCTAGGGTACCTTCTTTCCTTGTTGTTACTCCTTGTTGTTGTTACTTTCCCACACCTTGACACTAGTACATTCACTCCATCAGCCCAGTCCCATCCCTTCTCCCTCTATGCCCCCACCCCCCTCCCATAACAGTTACAATCTCATTCACACACTCCTTCAAATCCCCAAGATCTCACACCCAGCCGTTCCCCCTCTTCCCTATATCTACCTTTCGCACACCAACCATTTCCTTTCAAGTCCTCCATTTGCTCTCACTCGAGATGTTGTGGTTGTTTTGCCCGTTAGGAGCAGCTGTCATCTCGGCTCCCTCCCACCGCTTCGGGGGATTGGAGGAGAACGCCTTGGAGCCTACAGCCTGTGCTGTACGGCAGAAGCCTACAACCCATGCTGTAGGAACCAAGCCTACTACAGCCTGCGCTGTAGGGCCCAAGCCTACAGCCCGTGTTGTAGGAACCAAGCCTACAGCCTGTTCTGTAGGACCCAAGGCAAAAACCCGTGTTGTAGGACCCAAGCCTACAGCCTGTTCTGTAGGACCCAAGGCAACAACCCGTGTTGTAGGACCCAAGCCTACAGTCACTGCTGTAGGGCCCCGTCAACGTTACCACAAATGGGGCCACGCCTCAGTTAGTGGGAGTTCGATTACAGCTTAACACCCACCAAGTGGGGCGTGGTGGTGTCATATCCACTTGGGAATGACGTCACCACTCTAGTGTCTCTTGCCCTAAAGGGTGGCTAGACCTCAAACAAGGTCGACAGACCTAAGTCGCGTGCTCTCAGTTCTTCTTATGACCTTACGGCAATCCGACCTATAGTTAGTTTTTTTTTAATACTTCCAGGACTAACTTTGGGAGGACCTTGGCCATTATATCATTCGGGAGAGAATGTAAAAAAACATAAGGGTTTCAAATTTCGTTAGAATCGGCCGAATAGTTACAATGTTATTGTCAAATAATTCCCGGGCTATCATTGGGAGGACTTTGGCAATTCTATCATTTGAACCGAAAGAGAATGCAAAACAACATAAGGGTTTCAAATTTCGTTAGAATAGGCCGAAGAGTTACGATGTAATTGCCAAAGAAATTGAAAAGTAAAATGGTTACCATCCAACCGTCGACCTACGAGCCGACATAGTAACTTATAGATTCACGTCTAAAATCACAGCCTCACTTCCTCGCCTCTCCTTTTGTACTGTTCTCACTAGACATTTCCCTCTTCTTCCATACCATAGTTTCACTCCCATATACCAACGTTGGAACCAACATACTTTAATGGTGCTTCTTGGTACGTTCCACAATCAAACCATTACCATCCCCCAACTCTCAAATATCCCTATAAAGCCTTCCCTTACCATTTTAAACCATGTCGTTGCACTCTGGTACATCATTACCACCCTCATTGATACATGTTTGATACTTAAAAAATTCGCCCCTGTTCGAGGGTGACAGTACAGACTCGCATATCACTCTTCCCATTCTCACCCATAAATGCCATTACCTTACTCTTTCTGCATTCACTTTTAACCACCTCCTCTGACACACCCTGTCAAAAGCTACTATCGTTTATAAATTCCTCTCAATCTTAGCCACCAGCACATGAATTCAGCATATACCAACGTTTTCGTTAACAATTTAACTTTTAAGCTTTAAAAAAAAACTTTAATGGACTAATTAACTTCCGTTATATTTAACATGCGTTAACCCAAGTCCGCAAACCCCTCGAATTTCATAAACTTTTAACTCTTCCATGTCTTTAAGACCTGAGAACTAATGTTATAGGGACAAAGTTTCCATTAACGTCCATCTGGCGATGCCACCAATGGCAGTCGGGTTATTTTTTTTAAACGATAAAGAAACAAAAAAAGACACGTAGAAAATCAAAAGAACCTAGAAGAAATTAAACAAACAAGCAAAAACAAAAAAAGAGCACACTTCAGCGTCAGAGTGAGGACAGACTTCCCATATACCAGAGAATGCACCCGACAACAAAAAGAGTGAAAATAAAATTAACCCGTTTGGACTAGAAGGGATAAGTGCTAGCGACCCCGCCCATCCCGGTACTGAGACAGGCAACGTGCACGTAAATTCCCCAGACTGGGACACAAGTATGTGCCGAACCATTTGGAGGACTGAGGAGCCTCCATCAGATATGATATGAAATAACAAAGCTTCAACTTGACAAATAAACAGTCGCGGACCAAACAGCAGGATGTGTGGATGGCACCGGCCTCTAGACGGAGACCGGTGTGGTGGCTCGACTCACCTTCCGCAATTCACTCTCGGCTGCGGATGTGTGAGACGTAACTTCCCTGCGGGCCACACTCTTCCTACTCTAAAGGGCCGTAGAGGGCTCTCCCCACACGTAGGCGAATTCGACGATCTCGCAAGAATTCAGACAAGAAAATTGAAAAGCCATCCACTTCCCCCCGCCCAAGCATGTGGTTGGTCTCCATGAGACCATATCGCAATGTGGTATCATAACCCTTCATCAGATCGAAAAATATTGTGGCGTAGCTGTTTACGAAGGAAGACCTTGCAGATAGTATTCTCCAGTCGGAGCAGAGAATACAGGTGGCTTCTGCTGTCCAAGAAAAGGCTAATCTAACATTAATCAATTTCTTCATCAACTTCCACACGTAGGAAGTTAGAGAAATTGGGCGGAAATCAGGCGGGGTAGATTGATCTCCCCGGTTTGTGAAAAGCGAGCACAGTAGACATTCGCCAGGAGTATGTGAAAATACCCTCTGTCCACCTCGTGTTGAACAAATCTAGATGAAATGCTTTGCTTCAGACACCTAGGTGTCGACGCATGACATGTGAGACATCGTTCGTACCATAGGCGGTGTCCGCTTATGAAACGAGAGCGAAACACAACTCACTTAACGTCAACCTCTCGCTGATCAGAGTCTTCCCGTTAAGTGAAGACACGTATGCCTGCCAGGAATATTAGCCGGCGATGAAATCGTTCGGGCGGCACTTGAAGCTCAAGCAGGCATATCGCTTTTGTCTGAGGATCTTCTGACACTCAGCCGACAATCAATGAAGAGGAAGACGTGCAAAATGGCTAGACGTTATAGCAATAGTATGCATGCCCACGCTGATGAGGTTGCCGGAGAAGAAATCAATGGTGTTATCCACTGACATAAACTCCTCGACTGGGACAGAGAAATAAGTCATTTCCTGAAAAGAGGATCACCGCGCCCGCTCCAAGTACCACCGAGGTGGTTTTTCAGGTGGAAGTGGCCGAGAAAATGATATTTGAATGTGAAAGTGGTCACTACAATGAAGGTCGTAGACCACCTCCCACATAAAAACCAGGCTGTGTAACCAAAGAGTACATGGACAGAACGAGACAAGGAAAATGAAGTGGTTCTTGGAAAGTTATGTGTAAACTCATTCACATTTAGGACACTTATCTACAGCTCATCGATCAGGTCAGCAAGGCCCTAACACCTGGGATTGATTGTGTAGTCTCCCGAGGGGGTGATTACCGTTCAAATCCCTGAGCAGGAAAAATGGCCTTAGCAACCATGCCACGACGCAACGGAAATCCCCCACGTCGAAGTCGGCTGGCGGTAGCATGAACACAAAAATACCATTGTACCTCCTCATCTTCATGTTCGCATCAGGATCATCATTGATCTTCCTTTTCCATCAGAATCTTCATTCATCTTCCCGTTCGCATCAGGATCATCATTCATCTTCCTGTTCGCATTAAGATCCTCATTAATCTTCCCGTTCCATTCAGGATCATCTTTCATCTTTGTGTTCCCTTCAGTATCCTTATTCATCTTCCAGTTCCCATTAGGATCCTCATCCATCTTCCTGCTCCCATCAGAATCCTCATTCATCTTGCCATTCGCATCAGGATCCTCATTCATCTTCCCGTTCGCATCAGGATCATCATTCATCTTGCCATTCGCATCAGGATCTTCATTAATCTTCCCGTTTGCATCAGAATCATCATTCATCTTCCTGTTCCCATGAGAATCCTCATTCATCTTCCCGTTCGCATCAGGATCATCATTCATCTCTGTATTCCCATCAGGCTCCGTATTCATCTTCCCGTTCGCATCAGGATCATCATTCATCTTCACGTTGCTATCAGAATCCTTATTCATCTTCCTTTTCCCATCAAGGTCCTCATTCATCTTCCCGTTCCCATCAGGAATATCATTCATCCCCGTTTTCTTATCAGGATCCTTATCATCTCCCCGTTTCCATTAGGATCCTCGTTCATCTTCCTGTTCCCATCAAAATCCTCATTCATATATCTCTTCACACATGATCCTCATTCATCATCACTTTCCCATCAGAATCCTCATTCATCTTCCCGTTCGCATCCGGATCCTCATTTATATCTGTGTTCCCATCAGGCTCCTTATTCATCTACCCGTTCGCATCAGGATCCTCATTCATCTTCACGTTGCTATCAGAATCCTCATTCATCTTCCTTTTTCCATCAAGATCCTCATTCATCTTCCCGTTCCCATCAGGAATCTCATTCATCTTTGTTTTCCCATCAGGATCCTTATTCATCTCCCCGTTTCCATTAGGATCCTCGTTCATCTTCCTGTTCCCATCAGAATCTTCATTAATATATCTCTTCCCACAGGATTCTCATTCATCCTCCTTTTCCCATCAGAATCCTTATTCATCTTGCCATTCGCATCAGGATCCTCATTCATCTTCCCGTTCCCACCAGGATCTTCATTCATCTTCCTGTCCCCATCAGAATCCTCATTCATCTTCCCGTTCCCATCAGGAACTTCATTCATCTTCCTGTCCCCATAAAGATCCTTATTCATCTTCCGTTCATTCGCTTCACTTGCTGCATTCCTCTTCTGTTTAATCACTTGTTTCACTTTCATCTCCTTCCATGCATTCATCCGCATCTGCTTCTTTTTTTTCTACTACACTCTTCACATCCTTATTCCACCAGTGAGCATTGTGCTTCATCTTTCCAATTTTGGCACATCCGCACACAACCCGTCCACTACCTACCACTACTTCCTTAAATTTATTCCGCAGTTTCTCTATCTCCACACTCATACTTATTTTCTGCCTTCTACTCTCAAGCTCTTCCCCTTTCTCACTGATTCAATAACATTTCACTTCTAATTCAACTCCTTCCCTTTCCACTTTCATCTATCTTCTCATCCATGCACCGATCAATTTAACTGTAGACAACACAATCATATGATCAGATACTCCCATACTCCCACCTCCTACAGCTTTCACACCAAACACTTCCTACGACGTATTATTTCACCTTAGGCACCGTTTAAACATACTCAAATCTTACCCACCCTCTTCTTTACCCAACCTATGTATATTTATACACATTCATGTGTTGAAAGAAAGAGTTTGCTACACATATGTTACTTCCAGCACCCAACAAAACCATCCTCTCCGGGGGTACCGAAAGCTCTAGTTATTCCATATCTCACTATTTCATCTCTTCATCTCCTACAACCATCACCCGATACCCATTCCTAGTTCCATCCGCCATTCATCCCAAGTCATTCCATAACAACTCTTTCGCAGATTCACTTCTACCATTACAACCACGCACTGTTACACCCTTGCATCTCAACTACATTGACATAATTCTCGAGCTCACACATTCATCCCCAACCATTTTCACCACGCCACTCCTTACTCAAAATCAATGCAACGCCGTTTTTAAGCTTACCACTCTGTTCCACACCTGTTCGCACTTCATCCCATACAAACTTTTCATTTCCTTTCTTGTTTGTCTCACACAGCGCAAGCATCTGTAAATCCCCTGTTTTAAAGACATTAACTACAATTCCATCTTGCCCACATGGCATATACCCCTCGCATTATATACACACATTGAGGCGGATTAACCCGCCAGACAAGACGTGTTGCATCCATGGCTTCGCAGGCCATGGGTCCATATCCAGGCTTAGTAGCCTTTTACGACAAGTGCCGGACAACGGCATGGATATTCATCCTGCCCCACATATATAAAGGATATTATTATTATTTATTCTTATTTCCAGGAGAATTGCGCGCCCCTGTGCCAGGCGCAAAAAGTAGTCGCTTCTTTAGACTGTTCGGGCTAAATACCATCCTCATATATTTACTTCTTCAAATTGCACCATTTTTTATCGCGAAATCTCCCATCCACACAATCAGAGATGCTCTCGATGGTTTACCTTTTTATAACAAATAAATACTCTTACTCTATATCATTTAAAAAAAACGAACACCAACAGGGGCATATCCCCCAAGAAAGTTGAGTTGAGTTAAGGACATACCGAGTAATCTAAGGAGGAAACTAGTAGTAGCACTGACGACCCTAGTAAGCGTTCCTGCATTATTATTCTATAAATATCCGTCCATAATTTTAGATCTTTTGCGAAAAAAAAATCAATTAAAAAATCGCCCCGATAAATAACTGATCAAACCCAAATAAATCTAAATGCAAAAAAAAATCTCGATTTTCACGCCCCCCATTAACGGGGTCATGGCTAAATGACTTCAATGTGCGTATTAAAAGTTTCGCTATGGGCGTGACTCTAGCGGTGGAGTGATGGGATTCTAGAATCGTAAGGGCGGTAAGAGTTCGATCTCAACCACGCCATTGTACTCCAATACATCAAACACGGATTTTCGCTTCTTTCTCAACAACAACTTCACTAACAATCAGAAATGCGTCTAGATGTTGTACAAGCAGACCGAGACAACCACGAACACTATTTCTTATATTTTTTTGACAAGAAAGAAAAACATTGTGCAATGGTGTCGTACGAGAGAGAGAGAGAGGTAGTTTTATTTTAAAGAAAAGAACGAAACCCAACGAAGGATCTCCTCCAGAAACTTTTTTGGAAAATCGTCTCCTTCAGCCGGTGTATCCTCTTCGCCTTCTTCAGCGGGCCTTTGCTCTACTATTCCACCTACGTCAGATCGCCTCTCCACTTCAACTGGCCTCTCCTTTTCGTCTTCCTCACCTAGCATGTCCTCCTTACCCTCCTCAGATAGCCCGTCCTCTTTACCTTCCCTTTTCGCCTGACTTCAGTTGGCTCCTCCTCTTCGCCTTCTTCAGCTCGCCCCTCTTCTTCGTCTGTTTCTGCTGGTTACTCCCCCTCGACTTCAGCCGGCAATGAAAGATCTTTCAAACTAATTTCCCCGCCTTCTGCAGCCCCATAGCGCCAAGCCCCCACTTCACCTGACCTCCCCCCATTCATGGAACCCAAGCCTCCGTTAATTAATGGATCGCCACAGTTTCTTTCACCATCGTCATCGAGTTTCGTCTCGGAGGAAACAAATTCGGCGAGATTCTATGCGAGATCGGATAAAAGAGTCCGGCCAGAGACTTTAAATAAAAATCCGAATACAGATATTTAATAAAAGAGTGAATAAAAGATATTAAATACAAGTAAATAAAAGACCGAATAAAAGATAATAAATAAAAGAGTGAATAAAAGTCCGAATAAGAGATATTAAATACAAGTAAATAAAAGTCTGAATAAAATATATTAAATAAAAAAGCGAATAAAAGATATTAACTAAAAGTGTGAATAAAAGTCCGAAATAAAAGAGGGAATTAAAGTTCAAATAAAAGAGTGAATTAAACAAATAGAAGATTATATATAAAATATTTATAGAAGTTTAAGGAAAAAAATCAATTGTCTTAATAAAAAGCAAGTAAAGGAGGAAAAATAACTCTAAATAAAAGATGTCAAATAAAAGATTAAAAAATGCGTAAACAAAATATTCCCCCCCCCCAAATAATTTTTAAAAACTAGTCCAATATTAAAAGTTCAAATAAAGGAACACACAAAAAATTTAAAATATTCTATATAGAATAAATAATAGGAATCTAAATTAAAGGTTTTAAATAGAGAGAATCTAAATAAAATATTTTAAATATAAATTTCATTAAAAGAATAAAAATAGATTTTCACGTCAACGGTCCTAGATAAGAGATTTTTTATAAGATAATCTCAATAAGAGATTTAAAATCAAAGAATCTAGAAAATAGATTTTAAATAAAAGAATCTAGATAAGCGATTTCAAATAAAGAAACTAGAATCGAGATTTTAAATAAAAGAATATGGCTAAGAAATTTTAAATAGATAATCTAGATAAAAGATTTCAAATAAAAGAATCAATAAAGTAGATTTTAAATAAAATAATCTAAATCTGAGATTTTAAATAGATAATCTAGATAAAAGATTTCAAATAAAAGAATCTAGAAAATAGATTTTAAATAAAAGAATCCGATAAGAGAATTTAAATAAAATAATCTAGATAAGAGATTTTAAATAAGATAATCTAGAAAATAGATGTAAATTTTAAAAATCTAGAAAATAGATTTTAAATAAAATAGTATAAATAAGATATTTTAAATAAAACAATCTAGATAAGAGATTTTAAATAAAATAATCTAGAAAATAGTTTTTATATAAAATTATCTAAATAAGAGATTATAAATAAAATAATCTACACAAGAGATTTTAAATAAAAGAATCTAGATAAGAAATTTTAAATAAAATATTCTAGATAAGAGATTTTAAATAAAAGAATCTGATAAGAGATTTTAAATATAGAATCTAGATTGGAGATTTTAAAAAAATAATCTAGTAAATAGTTTTTAAATAAAATAATCTAGACAAGAGATTTTAAATAAAAAATCTAGATAAGATATTTTAAATAAAATAATGTAGATAAGAAATTTTAAATATGATAATCTAGAAAGTAGATTTTAAATAAAATAATCTAGATAAGAGATATTAAATCAAATAATCTGACAATAGATTTTAAATAAAAGAATCTAGAAAAGAGATTTTAATTTAAAGAATCTGATAAGAGATTTTAAATAAAAGAATCTAGATTGGAGATTTTAAATAAAAAATCTAGATTTGAGATTTTAACTAAACGAATCTAGATAAAAGATTTTACATAAAATAATTTAGATAATAGATTTAAAATAGATAATCCATAAATATAAGACCGTGAGCCTTTCTGATGAGGTGGTTGCGTACATTGGTTATTGCATTCCATTCCACTACCATACACATTACTTTAAGGTTGGATAAAGGGGTTTAGTCAAATAAACCCCCTTCCCCCCGATTTCCTGCTCTGACACGCGGGGAACACGGAATGTGTGGCGAGATTTCCACCTTGGTTTTCGAATTAAGAAATAAAACCTTTAAAAAAAATGGAGCCATTTGGCGGGGGGGGGGGGCACCCTGTAATAAGAATGAGGGTTTCGGTTCGGCTAAATCCAACCAAAACCAACACATACCTACTCAAAGACGGCCCAAACCTTACACAAACCCCATACCCAATATCTCATCTCCTAGGGACCTGTGTACCCACCAAGATAGCATTGTGCACTTCAAGGGAGCCCCATCTCGCAGAAGAGGTGGGGGGAGTAAGAAAAAGTTTAATGTTAGTAGATTGTTAGCTTTTAGCTTGTCTTCTCTTTTAGAAATTCTAACATTTCTTTAATACTTTATTAAATCTTCAGAGATTTCAATTTACCTATATCTTACTTAGTTAGGTTAGGTTAGGTTACTATGGTACAAGAATATAGTCGTTATTTTGATTTTCAGTAAGTTTATGCGTTACTTACAGGTTATTTCTTTTGTACATCCCAACGAATATCCTTTTTTTATATATGTGGTTGGGTAATCTTGCTATGAAAGTTTTGGCCGCGTTGACGCGTCTGACCGGATGCCCTTCGTGACATCATCCCAGCTGTTACTTTACTTTATCAAACATTAAATAAAATGAGACGAATGTCAGGTCATTTGTGACCTCCAGGGCTTATTTATTTCCATAGCCTGAAGATCGACAACACTGGTTTGCAATCTAGTGTCATCGTTGAAACTTAAAATGGTGCTAGAAATATCTTATATTGGTGCTAGAAATATTCTAGTGCCTAGGTACCCGGCGTTGTCCCGGATACAAAGTCCTGTTGTAAATAAATACAGATGGATATTGTTTGAAATTCTTATATCGTAGCATAAAAATATCTTTACTTGCATATTATTATTATTATTTGTGTGGTGAAGGCAGATTGAGGAGAGTTGCAGACTCTCCCTATCATATTACAACATATAATTCCATATAATATAATATCATATATTATATAACATCATATAATACCATATTTATACCAGTGGCGACTCATGACATTTTTGCTTAGACATGCAATTTTATGAAATACAGAGAAAACATAAGGTTCTTACAAAAAGTTTGCATAATTGTTACATATAGAATTTAGTAAGTTAGAATAGCTTTCATAAACATTTTAAAACGTTTTTTAAAAAATATTTAATGCCACTTTAGTAATCAAAGAAAAGGTAAAACAACTATTATATAAAAATTCTGCTGCTCGTTTTTTCTTGCAAAATTCTTCAATGACTTTATTACAAAAGTTTTCTCGATTCTCCATAAGTTTTTTAAGAACATTTTTTTCAATTGAAATACTAGCAAGATTAGAATAGAAAGCCTGTCTTCACTTTGGGCACTTCGTAAGTAGCTTTTAATTCTTTTAAGAGCGGAAAATGATCGATCAACAGGGGTTGTTGTTGTTGACATAGTTAGAATCAAATTTGTTAACTTGTATATTTCCTGTAGACATTTGTTCATTTCCTTTTCAAGTTGAACTTTAAGTAGATCGGTAACATTCGTTTGCGCAATAGATACACAATTCGAAACGGAGGCGAGGAAACTCAAAAAAGCAACTGTAGCTTTTTTTCAAAGATTCAAAAGCTTTTCCTAGGAAGATAACATCATAAAACTCAATGAATTCTAACTTTTGATTGAGCTGAAACGCTCTTTCATTTGAATGCATATTTTATTGAATATCTCATCATATAATTGACTGGGGAAAGATTCTGTTTTCTTTTGCTAGATAGTTCACCACACCTTCCTGTTATCAAGTTCCACGTATCTGCAAATTTTTCGTTTCTCACTTGGGTAATTTTCCTTACAATATTTTCAACGGTCATTGAAATATACATAATATCCATAGATTTTGTTTTCAACACATCAAAGAAATATTTAAAAAGATCCATTAAACAATGTTTATTTCCATTAACCGTTGCAATTAGCCTAAGAGAATAGTTCCATCTTGTACAAGCTAATTTAGGGAAACGCTTTCCAACAACCTTGTCAAGGATTGCTGTTCTATTTGTTGAACTACTAAAAAATGATGATAAACTTCCTAATATTGCCTAAAATTATATTGTAAGCTTGTACAAGTATAACTGGCCTTCAAGCCCTTACTGCCCCCAAAATGTAAGATGCCGCAGCCACTTAGCCTACCGTCTGTGTGGCTGCCAGATATCACCTGCGGTTGAATGGGTTTTCAAAATGCATGCTTTCTGTATTACATCAATAATTTAAATGAACACAACTAAATTATACACATGTATAAAATTGTTGCAGCTGAGACTTAAATATATATATTTTTAATTTTTAGCGTGTTTTGCAACATTTTAACTCATGTATTTATCTACAAAAACTTGAAGAAGTTAGACGTTATAGAAAGCGAAGGAATACACGCAACAAACAACCTTTTGTCGTTAGCAATAAAACCCCCCATTTTTTCTGTACACAGACACAATCTTTGAAAACTCTTTGTGCTTAAGTGGATTGCTGGTGTACGCAACAAACAGTCTTATTCTCTATATCAATCTAAACCATTTTTATGTACCCAGATAGAAACTTTAAAAGCTGAGCTAATCTCTGCTGACTTCAAGCTAGGCTACGGGGGAAAAAAATCCTTTTAATGTTATGAAATAATGTTTGATACAATACGTGATTCTGTGAAAACTAGGCATGCAGTGCATGCCTTCCATTCATGGAGGAATCGCCACTGTATAATACCATATATCATTGTCGAGGGACGAAGGCGTGTGACCAAAAAGCCTCTAAAGGTACAAACTACTGTACGCCAGGCAGCCACTATCGGCACTGCGCTCCGGTACAATTGAATTAGGAAAAAGGTAAGGTTCATATTTGCTTAATCCGCGTCCGATATCTCTTGGGACCTCGCTTATTTCCCTTTCGGCTCGTCGATGCCCGAAATTATCAAGGTATATATTTGCTTAAGCCGAGTACGATATCCCCTTGAGACGCCCTCGTGCGCGCAGCCCTCTGTCGACCATAGCTGTGGCTCCTATTTAAGGTGATGTCTGCAAATCCTCAGCAGATAGAGAGAACCCTAGTTTCTTGCCGTCCAGACCCTAGTATCTGTCTCCCGTGAAGTGGTATCCTCACCCTTGTGATCTCGTCAGCAGATCATCTTTGCGTAATCCAACCTGATCAGAGAAAGATTACAGAAACCCCGTTTACCCCCCGGAAGATTGTCCTGGGTTTCTCGCGTCTCACTACATTGGTTGAGACTTCCTGCCGTCCCGCAGACGAATCTCGATTTGTGATTACTTCTCCCTGGAGACGAGGTAATCTCAACCCCCTTCGGAGTCTCTCTGGACGCCTCCGAATCGTGACCCCATCAACGAAGACCTGGCCATTGGTCTTCCACTTCCCCACTTCGTCCACCAGAGGTAAGCAGGAGTCCTTTTATTGTAAGTCCCACCTCTCCGTTCCCAGTCCTAAGAAGAACTCCCCCATTTTGTGTAACGCCAATAGACTTGCCAAGTCTTTCCTTCAATCCAACTTTTTAGATCAATTATATATTTTTTTCGGGCCTAGTTTCCTTAATTTTTGCCCGTCATATATTCTTTGGTAGAACTAATTATTATTTTGATTTCCATATTTATCTGTGCCCTTGTTCTTTTTTATTATTTGTATTAAAGTTTAGTTTAATAGAAGTGTTTATCTTTCAAATAACCCTTGAGACGAACCCGGCAAACGTATCCCAATTCAAAGAGAAAACTTTAATAATATCGCACTCTAGTTGGAAGGTATTTACCATCCTCCGATTCAATTGTACTCGATCCCAGCGCCGACAGAGGCAGCCTGGCTTACAAACGTGTGTACCTTTTTGAGACTTTTGAGTCACACGCCTTCGTCCCTCGACACGCCTGGTTCATTTATAATCTCTTGGTCTATTCCAATATTACTCCAATTTCTAATGGGGCTTCTTTTTTATTCACTCTGATCATTATAGATCCATATCTCGATAACCCTTGTATTATTTAAGATCTTTGAGCGTTTGTTGGCCAAGTGTCTCACTCTTTTTTTGATGATAATAACATAATAACACATAATCAATTTGCTTTAGAAACGGTCTGAGTAGTTTGATACCATTCGTTTTCTCACACACAATATATGTCTTTTGATGCTGATTATGGGTCAAAGTTTGTCTCTCTAGATTTCAGTTTAGCCTTTGATAGATTTAACCATAAGGCCCTCTTGTACAAAATTAGATCCCTTGGCATTGTTGATCATTTCCTTGAAGTGCTGCCCTAGTTTTTAACTAACAGAAGAAGGCGAGTGTCAGTTGTTGGTTGTTTTAGCCCGGATGATTCAGCTTTGTCTGGCGTTCCTCAAGGCAGTGTCATCGGCCCCATCCTTGTTATTATTTTTACATCCATGTTGTCCTTCGGATCAAGTCTGAAATGATTGTTTATGTTGATGAAACCACTTTGTATGCAGATATCCTTCTCCACAGGATATACAGAGGAACAAGGATGTCCTCAGCCGTAAAAACTTAAAGATCATGTCCTGCTGTGATTGGTGGGGGATGAAGTTCCATCCGAACAAATCTCATAGTGTGGTTATTAGTCGATCGAGGGCGCTATACCCTTCTCACTCTGATAATACCAATGGTAATAAAATTCCAAATTGTTCTTCACTGAGGTTACTTAGCGTCACTCTTGATTCCAAGCTTACTTTTGAGTCTCATTTGCGTTCAGCAGCATCGCTGAAAAAGTGCCACCAAACACATTCCATTGATGGTGCCATTTGGAAATTGCTTTTATTATTTTATATTGCCCCATTTTGAGTATTGTCACTGTTGTGCCTGGCTGTCTGCATCAGAAAGCTCTTAGAGCTTTCATCCAGATTAAATTTTTTGTTCTTGACATTGAGATAAATCTTAGACCTCGTCATTTGTTGGGATCCTTGACTTATTTTTCTAAAATTGCATCTAATGTCAATCCCCATCAGAACCGTCTGCTGCCTACATCTGCATTGCCAGTACAGACTATCGATACTTAATTTGGTTGAATAACCGTTCATTTTCTGTTTAGCGGTTTACCACATCGCAGTTTTCTCGATTTTTCTTTTTTACATCTGTGGAATACACTCCCTAATGACGTCATCAACTCTCCCAAAGGGGCGAATACTTTTATTCTCGCTTAACTTTTCTCTCTGCCCTTTAAAGGCAATGCCGCCCGCTGTGTTCTTTTGGGCTTATAGCCTTTCTACTTTCGAGCTGGTCTCCTTCAGTGATTTTTTTTAATAATAATAATAAACACTAAGACATCAGAAGGAAAAAAGAACCTGTTAGCAAATAAGATAAAAACAGAGGCGGATCCAGAATTAAAATTAAGGCTGGGGGGGGGGGCTAACTGGAATTCCTCCCTCTGAGTAGCCTGAGAAAAGGACAGAGCATTGATAATTAATAAATGACAGCCTCTCATAAAGGAGTGACCACTAACTCTCTCAGATCCGATTTTTTTCATATATCAGAAATTTATGAATTGTAGTTTTTGGAGATCAGCTAAAGTATAGGACTGAATTGAACAAATATTTTTGAGATTTACCTGAATTTTGGACATGTATCATATATGATACACTCGATCGCAACGGTTTCAATTTTTTGATATATATTCTCTATTATTCCATAACTCTTTCTGAATAGCAAAATACAAATATTAGCATAAAAAAATAAATATAAGCATAAATGGGTCTGAAATTTTAGGGGGGGCTTCAGCTTCCTTAGCGCACCCCCTCTGTATCCACGCCAGGATAAAAAGAATAAGAGTTAAAAAATAAAGGTTTATAAAATAGTTTGAAAAAAAAGAGCCTAATACTAAAAATGACGCTATTCTATATAAGTAAATTTTGAGCTTACCTTATCTCACCGAATGCCTGTGATGTGACGTGAGCTATCATAGAGCGCCATTCTTCTCTATCTTCTGCCTTCCGATTAGATCTGTCACAGTCCATCTTCTGTTCATGTTTTTCATTAAGGTCTCCATGAACTTTATCCTTTGTCATCCTCTGACTCTTCTTCCTTCAATTCATCTCAGCATCAACTATATTTCTCTTCCTCTCAGCAGCCACTATCTTTCTATTCCTCACAAGAGCTACTATCTTTCTATTCATCTCAGCAGCCACTATCTTTCTATTCATCTCAGCAGCCACTATCTTTCTATTCCTCTCAGCAGCCACTATCTTTCTATTCCTCACAAGAGCCACTATCTTTCTATTTCTCTCAGCAGCCACTATCTTTCTATTCATCTCAGCAGCCACTATCTTTCTATTCATCTCAGCAGCCACTATCTTTCTATTCCTCTCAGCAGCCACTATCTTTCTATTCCTCACAAGAGCCACTATCTTTCTATTTCTCTCAGCAGCCACTATCTTTCTATTCATCTCAGCAGCCACTTTCTTTCTATTCATCTCAGCAGCCACTATCTTTCTATTCATCTCAGCAGCCACTATCTTTCTATTCATCTCAGCAGCCACTATCTTTCTATTCATCTCAGCAGCCACTATCTTTCTATTCCTCTCAGCAGCCACTATCTTTCTATTCATCTCAGCAGCCACTATCTTTCTATTCATCTCAGCAGCCACTATCTTTCTTGTAGAGGAATTGCAACATAAAGCTTCTCGGAGGGCCAGGTGGACATATACATTAAAGCCCCATCTTTTGTGGAGAAAGCCGGAGAATCGTGCCCCCATGAGGAGACTCGTGGGAACGGTAGCCGGCGAACAACAGTCTAACTGCCTACCCTGTTTGTTTTCCTCGCCGCATAGGTAGTTGGAGCGACCATATGTGTTAGGGTAACCACCAAAGGCCCTTAAAAGACGCTCAAAAGATTCAATTACCTACGAGATCCGAAGGCCCGTGGCTATATCACCAAAATGTGGTGCCAGTCAAAAGGCACGCCAAGGAAGGTGGCGTTTAGTGGTCTCTCTAATTAACAAGCCGACTTGGGCACCTCAGTGCCAACCTCCTCACTCCTCGCACTCCCAGATGAGACCTCACCACTCGCTCTTCCCTTTGCGGCCTTGCCCCTTCCCCCTTCGATGGGGAGGTGGTCCGCCTATAAATAAGCCCCTGAAGGAAAGAGAATGGATTATTATTCGGTGAAAACGATATAGGATCAGTTCGAGAAGATCGATCCTTCAGCCAGTCAAGATTATTCGGTGAGAACCATATAAGATCAGTTCGAGAAGATCGATCCTTCGGTCAGTCAAGATTATTCGGTGAGAACGATTTAGGATCAGTTCGAGAAGATCGATCCTTCAGCCAAGTCAAGATTATTCGGTGAGAACGATTTAGGATCAGTTCGAGAATATCGATCCTTCAGCCAGTCAAGATTATTCGAGAAGACCGCCCCCCCATCCCTAGTGACGAATTAATATAGAACGTCAAGTTTTGTATCGGTGCCATACCGAAGAATCCTTTACAGACTTAGAAGAAGTTTGACTGGAGAAAAGAAAACCCGCTCACACTCGAGTGACTCTCGCAACCTAAGCTCCGTAAGAGTGAGAGGAGAAGAACCAAGCCCCAACGAGGTTCCATTTGTTAAGTTACGGTAGAAATCCCCTCGTATACCCTCAAACTAGTGGGGCACCCGGTGATAAAGAATAGGACACAAATAGGCTTCGAGAGTATCTAGAAGAGGACTCTTTGAGCTAGGAGAACAATACCTCTGTCCGTCGTTTTAACGTAACAGGAGGCAAGGTTGCAATAAGAAGTTGATATCGCCCCTCCCCCCCTCTTTTCCTCCATCCCATCTCGACGAAATTCTACCATCGGCCACTTCAACTCTCCGAAGCGCGAGAAAAGCCATCCAGCGACATCTGGCAACCCCTGATCCCTTCTGTCATGTAAGTTAGAAAGAACATTTATATTCATATTGCGTAAGTAGGAATTTATTACGTTTCACGATTTAACGGAAGTAGAAACAATTGTGCGTGAACCCCGTCATATTTACTAGTAGAAGAGAGTAAAATAATTTAATGTTTAACGCTAATCTAATAGTCTCGCGATAAAAATACTAATCGGCAAGTGGTGTGTTTACGTGTAGCATATTTGTTTATTTTGGTAATAAAGAGATATTGAAATAGGCCAGGTTGCCAACCTGTTTAGCCTCGGTTAGCTCAGTAGGTCGATATAAAAGTGTTTACTGTTTTTTTTGTAGTTAATTGTTAAATTCAACATATATGTTTATTTGGGGATAATTCCTGTGCGTTTCACTATATCCTTACGTGTTGAAGCGGCTCTTCGTAAAAACAACAAAAATAGCATTCTTTGACAAAAGTATACTTGAAAAAAAGGAAGTATATCTCGACAAAAAGGTATCCTTCGACATTTCTATTCATCTCAGCAGCCACTATCTTTCTATTCCTCTCAGCAGCCTATATATTTCCATTTCTCTCAGCAGCCACTATATTTCTATTCCTCTCAGCAGCCACTATCTTTCTATTCCTCTCAGCAGCCAATATCTTTCTATTCCCATCAGTAGCCACTATCTTTCTATTCATCTCAGCAGCCACTATCTTTCTATTCCTCTCAGCAGTTAGTATCTTTCTATTCATCTCAGCAGCCATTATCTTTATTTTCCTTTCAGCACCCATTATCTTTCTATTCATCTCAGCAACCACTATATTTCTATTCCCCTCAGCAACCACTATCTTTCTATATCCCTCAGCAGTCACTATCTTTCTATCCCTCTCAGAAGCCAGTATCTTTTTATTCCTCTTTATCTCAGGATCTGTTCCAAGAACTGCAGCTGCCTCCTCCGGATCCTTCTCATTAAGCTCCTCTCCAGTCGTGCACGTCCGAATTCTTCCTCATCTGTTGTTCTTCCTTTCCATGGGATTCTTTGCGTCTTTCTCAGAAAAACACATTTCTGTTAAACTTTGAGCTTAAATAGCAATAATCATCCCTCTTAATTCTCTGTAGCTTTATCATATTCAACAAAACGGCATGGAATTCTAGGCCACACTTTGGCACAAGCAAGTACGAAACACCTCGAATGCATCTTGATAACGTTTAATGCCCCTGGTCGCTCTTTGTTGGCTTTGTTTTTGTTATGTTTTTTTTTTTTATTGAATTCTTTTATTTGGTTTTTGCCTTATCGTTTGCTGTTTTTAGTCGCGTGCCACTGACTCTATAAGTTACTATGTCAGTCAGTAGGTTGGTCTGTCGGATGGTAACCATTTTACTTTTCAATGAGTTTTTGAAAGTTTTGAACAAGTGAGAGCACGCGACTTAGGTGTCTTGACCTTGTTTTTAATCTAACCTTGTATTAGGCTGTAACGTGATTACGGTGACTTTTTCCCTAGTATGCAGTCGTCTGGTGGGCTCTATAGAAATAAAAAAACATCCTTTATTTAGTCTATACAAAAGGGGAGAGAAAGAAAGTGAGAGATTTACAGGAGCAGACAAAGACGACCGAGCTCTTCGAGCACTGGAGTAAGCGGGCGCGAAGCTCTTCCAAGTTACTGGTGTTTCAGAGAGATTACTGAGTACTATTAAATCGAATTGGATAATTGAATCATTAAGAGCTGAAACAAGTGATTGACTAGACAGTAACCATATTTCCGTCTTCAAGAAGTGGAGTAGACACAAGTGCCTGGTTATGAGTTTCTTCCTGGTTAATTTCTTTGAGAATTTCGGGTATATAATTTTACCTGCTTTTAATCCCCCCCAAAATACCCCAAATAGGAAATAGGTTTATTATTAACAAAATAATAATAATTATTATTATCATCACTATCAAAATCAGTTATTATTATTATTAGTAGTAGTATTATAATATTATTATCAAAATCATTGTTATTATTTTAAGTAGTAGTAGTTTTATCATGATTAGTAGTATTATTTTATTATTTTTAGTATTATTACTATTGCTACAAGTAGTAGTATTATTAAAAAGGATAATCTTTATCAGTTGTAATCCAATGAAGTGCAGTCAATTCAATAGGTGGACAAAAGGAATATGCGCGGAAGTATAGAGCCATGGTTCTTCTTACAAACAGTTGAGAGCGTTGGGGTTGGAAGGCACGCAAGCGATCAAGATGTCAGCTGCAGTATAGCTTCCCACGCTACACTTGACAACTCCTATGAACTCCATGAATAACCACATCGATTCGAAGATACAATCTTAAAAGATCTTTCAGTGCGAACAAGAGATCCCGCAGATGCGACCATGGCAGTCTTCGGGAGATTCTCAGAGATATCTTTAACATCTCAGCCGCATCCGCGACAACATCCTTTGGTTTTAGGCAAATCTCTCGTTGCCTTGGCAACCACAGTTTCCGACCTCTCTCCATCGCCGCTTGAGCAAATGCTGATGCCACAACGGTTGTTTAGCGCATTTCGGAGCGCGAATCTCATTCTATTATTTCCGCTTCCAAATCTTCTTTCAGTAATAACAAATTTTTCACCGCTCAGTGTAATCCGGTTGTGTGGCAACACACTACTGCGCAAACATTCCGCTGATTACACCAATTTATCTACTCAATTCGCATGCAAAAATGCTGGAACTTAGGACGGCTTATTTTCCATGTTTTACTCACAGTCCAACAAAGTTCGTATGCTTTTATGTACCTTTTTTTATCAAGGGAAAAATCCCCCGTCCCCTTTAAAAATTTGGGTGTATGCGGTGCCTTGAAGCCTCTGTGCTTTCATCAATCATTGCTCCACCCTATCTTGGAGTATTTGCTGAGGGTCAGTTTAAATTAAATGAAGACTACGTCCGTAAATAGGAACATTTTGCCTCATTGCCGCTAGGGGGCGTTCTGAAGCAGCTTCTCTGATCTCAGTTCACAAAAAAGCCTTCCTATTCCCTATTTTTTAATTGATTTTTCTGGAAGTGATTTTTTTTTCTATTTGATGTTGAGTTTTGAAAGGACGTCAATGCGAAATTCTATTTGCTACGGCCGGAACGAAGGGTTTCAATGGTTGACATTCATACATAGTTATACACCTATGTCCATATACACATGTAAGCATAAGCAGCTCCTCTGACCTCGCCAGTGGGCCTAGGAATCTTTCAATGCTAAAATTCACTTTTTAACAACAGCATTAAGGTTGGCGAGTTTTGAAACTGCAGTTATTTCCCCCCACCACTCTTTTCTACTTACTATACTCCTACTCCACAAATCAACCAATTCAGGTTCTGGGTGTAATATCACCCTGTGTGTCGGGATATGGCATTGTAGGTTATGTGAGAGAGAATGTCAGTTAGTTTGGGTGTACTTTGACTCATGCATGTTTCTTCTTCCACTACCTAGATACTATCTTCTTCCACACATCCAAAGTCTTTTTCTTGCTCCTGATGTCCTCATTCTACTCTCATTGATATAATTTTCTTCACATTCAAACCCTAGAACTACACTAAATACAAAATCCACTTTTCTCTGCACATCATCCAACTTCTCTTCTCATTTATCAGCCTTTCCCTCTCCTCGTGGCCATGATATCACATTATGAAGTGCTGTGTTGTTTCTCTCTGTCTCAATGTGCACCACTCTGTCATTCCATCTATAAGTTGACCCACTTTACATTGGTGATCCTGTTTGTGCCTTAAACAACAGCTGGCTTCAATCATACATTTGTTCCATGAAATATTCTCATTTGTTCCTATATATCTATGTATAGTCAAGCTCCTTTTTCATCTCTTCCTCCTTTCTAAACTCTTTCACCAGTATCTTCCGTTTCAGGTAGTCCTTCGCACTTTGGCCCCATATATTGCTCCTAATTCCTATTAATTTGACATTCATTTATGCCAGTAAGGTGTGTTTATCAATTGCTTATACATCTCCTGCAGCCGGAATTTATAGATAAGCTTTCATAAGAACAAACTAAAAGGACTCTGCGAAAGGTTAATAATCAATAGCCTCTATTACAAGAATTGGCTCCTAGTGCAGTTCTTGCCGCCTTATTTTGAATTCTTTCTGATTCTTCTTTTGTCACTCACCAAACGTCCTTACCATACAAGCTTTTTAGAACTATTACCACTGCCCACAGCTCTTATTATCCTAAATTTGATTGAAGCACAATTTAAAATAAATACAGATGCGGAATATTTTGATTTTTCACTTGGCTGGTATCCATGGCAACGGAGTTCCCCCCTCAGGTGACTCTATCGACCATAGCAACGGAAAATCTGGATTTTACGCCTCTATCATTCGTTGGAAATCTACGGTTTTAGAGCCCTTGGCAAGAAACTTTATTCATATCTTTCAAACTTGATATGCAATTTGCCTTCCCCCCACCCACGTGGGTGGGGAGGAACCGAGGAAATGCGGAGGAGGGGGGCCACGAGAATGAAACTAGGGGAAGCCCAGATTTGAATTATCCTGGCTATCTTGATCTTTCAGTTGATGCCATTTTATTTGCATATACATTAAGTTGGGATTGATTGAGGCACTGGTGGTTACTCTTTGATAGGTAAGGGAAAGGGAAGGGGGGGGGAAATAAATTATAAATCTTAGATAGTGAGAATGATAGGCCCGAGCACGTGACTTAATTAGGGAAAGTAAATTCACTATACCGGTGAGACGTTCCTGAAGGCCTATTGGATAAGCGTCTCGATTTCCGCACTTGTGTTTTTCGCGTTTGATACCTAAATGATACTTAATTCTAAGTCTCATTTATTCCACAAGGGTTCTTTTTTTCCCCCCCCTAACCCTTTATTTTAAGAACGAGATTTATTGAAGGTTTGAATAAGATTTTTTAAGAACTTGAATTTTGGGAGAGGTTAAATATAAAGAAACCAGGCGATGGCTTCGTCACTTCCCCTACGGGGGGAGCTTGCGCTTCGCTCCTAAAATTAAAATTTATAATCTAAAAAAAAGCAGCCATGGTTAAATTTTTATAAATTTTATGAACGTCGCCAATTATAATAATTTTAAAAAGGAACTCTAAACTAAATTTTCCCCCTTTGTTTTTTGATATTATAAAAGAATTATTAGAAATAAAGTTGATAAAAAAACATAAGTCATAACCAAACTAAGATGAAATTATCATTCAAATACTCAAAAAAATCCACTTCTTAAATTATAGTTAGTGATGATGATAATGATGTATGAGAAGAAGAATAAGAGCAGGAGAATAAAAAGAGAAGATAGGTGATGCGAAGAAGAAGAGAAGAAAGAAGCAAAAATGAGGCGTAGAAGGAGATGTTTAAGTATGTAAATGATGAGGATAAGAAGAAGAATAGGGGAAGAAGAAATGTAGAGGAGGAGAAAAAGAAGAGGAAGATAAAAGAAAAGATTGAAATCGAAGAGACATAAGAAGGAGAAGAGGAATAAAAAAACGAGGAGAAAAAAAAGAAGAAAAATGAAGAATCTAAGTTATTAAAAGAACAAAAATGGTTTGAAGAAATTAATTCAGAATGAATTATTTTTTGTAGGTTGTGAGTTAATAATTAATTTATTATATATATATATATATATATATATATATATATATATATATATATATATATATATATATATATATATATATATATATATATATTTTCATTTTACTTTAAAAAAGATTCAATAGATGAGTTGATAAGGATAGAGAAAGGGGGAGATGAGAGGGTAGGGGGAAATGGAGGGGAGGGGGCAAGAGATGATCGATATCGTTTTGAAAGATTAAAGAGGCCGAATGCCAACAGCCCGAGGAGGTGATTGCGGGCAAAGCGAAGCGCAAGCTTCCCCCGTAGGTGGGAAGTGGCGAAGCCTTGGCTTATTATCAGAATATTTTTATTCGGATTGACGACGATGCTAAAAAAAATAATAATAATACGATGTGCTGAGCAGAGCGAAAGGGGGGAGAAATAGGCCCTATTAATTCGGATTCCTTCTAATTCCCAGTTCAAACAAAGTGTTGATCCTCATTCTCCTCCTTCTCCACCTCCTCCTCCTCGTCGTCCTCTTCCTCCTCTTCATCCACCTCCTCCTCCGTTGCCTCCTAAACCTAATCCTCCTCCTCTCCCTCCTGCTACACTTCCCTGTACCACCCTCTAAATCAGGATTTGGTTGCTTCTTTAGATCAGAGTTTGAAAATTTATTTCTATCAACCGTCATTAAGTCGATGCCGCTCTTTTACAGGGGATTTGCGTCCTCTCCAATTTATTCTTCCCACCTAGAATAGATAAGGATAATAGCGTCCTACATTCCGCTAAACCTACTCCCCTGCCTTCCTTACCCCACCAATACTAAAATGCTTTCACTACCACCCAATTACAGCTACTGTAATCTACTGCCAACACATTACCATACTTTACTTCCCTCCACCTTAAGTTTCATGCTTTTATCTTATCCGCCACTCTCTCTACGCAGAGCCGTAGCAAGGTCTAGTGCCCCCCCCCACCAATCAAGATTGTGGTGCCCCCATAACAGTATATCATTCATTTACAAGTAGTGCCAGGCATGGTAAATACTATTCTCAGCAGTGCCAAATACTATTTTCAGCAGTGCCAAAGCTGCGGAATACTTACAGAAAATGTGTATTCGAAAATTTTCTATTTTCATTAATAAAATACCTATTTGGGGCCACAGTGGGGCCCCTTCAAGAGCCGGTGGGGAGGATTGCTATGGCTCTGAGACTCTACCCTATATATACTCATGCTTCTCTGCCTCCTATGCTCCATGCAGCCCCCTCTTCTTCCACACCCTAGTCAGGAATTCCTTTGCTATATCAGCTATATCATTTTCTTAGGTATCCTCTCTCATACTCAACTACCGTTGCTAATCACTGATTACACCCTTCCCTCACAATTCATACGTCCCTGCCCAGCAGGTCATTCATCTTCATCATCATCCTACTACTATTCGTACCCATTGCACTCTACTACGACCTGTTTGACCGTTTCTGCAACATTTTTTTCCTCCAATTTCTACATTCACCTCTCCATTCATTCCCCCTTTGCCTTCTTCCATTGATCTCCAACGTTAGATCTTGCCTTGCAAACACCTGATTCGCTGGAGTTCCATCGTAGACGTTCTTTGTTCAAGTTTTGTTATATTCCTATACACCCACAGAGTTCTCTTTCTCCTAATCCCTTACACAAATTTTCAATCTACCCCTTCCTTTATTATTCCCTCTATTTCATCACCCATTGCATGGATCCTAACCTCCCAAAGTTCATACTTATTCCCTATTTTCTCAATGTCCCTCTTCCATTCTGTTCTTATGTTAATTCTGTATACCCATTCTACTCATCTAGACTTTCCAAGTACGGTTAGTAGTGCATTTTCACCTTGGCAATTATCTCATAGTATCTAATTCATCCAACCTCTCCTATCAATGCTTCCATACCTACATATCCTTTTGCACCCAAGCAGATTCTAGCTACCTTATTCTAGATTTTCTCCATCCTGTCCAATTCCCTTCTGCCTACCTTACATACATCACAGAGTCATTCACTGTATGGAACCTTTACTCCCTTCTAGAGCTCTCTGATAGTTCAATAACTATTTGTCTGCTTTATCATGGCGCCTATTAACATTCCAATCATCCTTAGCATCTCTAACTCCTTCCTTCTTTTACGCTTGTCAAACACCATTTACTCTATTGCAAAAGCTTACGGCTAAATAATTGTATTCCTCCACCAGGTCCAGGACCACATTTCCTAAGATCCATCTAGCATTCATAACATAGCATTCATAGATGGTAAAATCCACATGGCCGTATCAAAGGACATCCAAGTTAATCGCCCTGAAGTTTTCACCATTTAAGGTTGATTAAAAGTTCTACCCTACAACTACAATCTACAATAATATCAATATTAAAATATGTACAATTTATACCCCAAAATAACTCATAAACCGCGATAACCTCCCCTAGCTATCTATTCGTCCAACCTGTGCTTGAAGATATTTAGATTTCTCCTTTCTATTACCTCCTGTGGTCAATCATTCCCGAAATCTACCAATGTATTTGGGAAAAAAATATTTTCTTACATCCAACCTACACCTCTATTTGCTAAGTTAAAAGTGCTGACTCCTAGGCCTATTATTACCCCACCAACTCAAAGTACTTTCACAAATCCAATTTATACATCTCATAAAAAAATTTAAAACTCAATCATATCTCCCCTCACACATCTTCTTTCAAATGAGAACATATTTAATACCCTCAATCTATCTTCATACTCAAGGTGCCCCAGGGAAGGTATCTTCTTTGTTTCCATCTTTTGCATTGACTCTAGAAGGTTGATATCATGTCTAAAATGTGGGGACCATATCTGTATATAATACATAAGATGTGGCGTCAAATATGAGTTATAAAGTTTAAGGAGAACCCCCTATTTGCTCTATTTTGGTCTCAATACACTGCTTAGAAAACCTCAGTAACCTGTTTATTACTACTCCTAAGTCCTTTTCATCCTCTACTGAGTTCAGCCAATGGCCATCCATTTCGTAGCTAAATTCTCTATTATCTCTTCCTATGTCAATAACTTTGCATTCTTTAAGGTTAAAATTCATCTACGGATTTGGTTTCATTTGCAAAAAGAAAAGAAAGAAAGACCCACTTTGCCCTTAACTACTTCTCCAAGGTCATTTATATAGATTACACATAATAATGGACCCAGAACTGATCCCTGAGGTAGCCCACTGACAACATCGCTCCAATGTGACTTTACTCTATTTAACACTACCCTCTGCTTCAGCCATTTAATACTGTCCCACAAATCCCAAGCCTTTATAATATATTAACCAGTCTCCTAAGTGATGGCATATGCATGCGATGGCACATAAATGCTATTCATAGGATCATTAGTGAGTTGAAAGTCGGCTGCCTTAAAGTGGCAAACTGGCCCAGAGAGGATGACTTCGCGCGGAATCAAAGGGGGGAGGGGGAGGGGGGGATATGAGAGGGGAAAGAGTAGGGGGAGGGGGGGATTCCTTTGTTTGAAGGAATTTTTGGAAAGTTGGAATCTTCCAACTTTTGTTATGAAATATCAATTGTAGGCGACATTTTAAGTGTCCCCCGAAAAGCCTCTTTACAGTTTTCATCTAAGCATTCACCTTCTCACTCTGGTTAGCATTATGCTAGATGTCTGTATGTGTGTTTTTCGGTTGAGGTGTAAATAAGGTGGTGGTTGTGATGCGTGATGTACATTGCTCTCAAATCACGGTGATTGGTCACAAAGGCGCTGAAGTATCCATGTGTACTCTCTAATACTGTGTATTTAATGTATGTATGTCCAGTACGTAATGAATGTACGTGTGATATGTAATGTATGTATATGTGGTAGGTAATGTATGTATGCGTAGTATGTACGTGTGTTATGTAATGTATGTACGTGTGATAAGTAATGTATGTACGCGTTGTATGTGATGTATTACGTGTGTTATGTAATGTATGTATGCGAAGTATGTAATGTATTTACGCGTATTATGTAATGCATCCACGCGTAGTATGTAATGTATGTACGTGCATTATGTAATGTATACACGTGTTATATGGAATGTATGTACGTGCAATATGTATATGTAATATATGTATGCGTGATATGCAATGTATTTGTGGTATTTAATGTATGTACGTATGTATGTATGTGCGGTACGTAATGGATATAGGTGTTATATGTAATGTATGTATACGCGGTACGTAATGTATGCATATTATGTAATGTATGTACGCGTTTTATGTACGTGTGGTATGTAATATATGTACACGTAGTATGTAATGTATGGTATGCACGTGTAGTATGTAATGTATGGTATGTACGTGTATTATGTAATGTATATACGTGTTATATGTAATGTATACACGTGTTTTATGTAATATATGCATGCGTGGTATGCAATGTATGTATGTGTGGTATGTAATGTATGTACGTATGGTATCCCCATTTTGACCCCTCCGGGTTAGTATACAGTCTAGATTTGTGCCCCAAGATCTGTCAGGTATTGCATGAATGGGACAACACGCTGCCCCCCACACCTGGAGATTGCGTGCCTTCCTTACCCCAACACCCGCAGGTGGATCTGCAGCCATATATCTTCCGCACATCTTCACTTCCTCCATCTTCACCACTTTCTGTACAAATCTCTCCTTACAAACCCTCTGCGTGATATGCACTCGTTGGTTTTCGCTTTGATTGAAAAAAATGTATGTGTGTATACATGAAGATTCCCCTTCATTGCAGCCCCCTTATTTAGGGGTAGGGAGGAAGAGTCCCTTCCTTATCTTCTACATAGATTCATGTATTTTGCCTCCTTATTCCTTCCTTGAAAAGGTGTTCGCAAATAAAGACGAAAGCGCTCGGAATCCGCTTTGCTTTTTTCATGGAGTATGTATACATGTGTATGTATATACGTATTCAAATAAATAAAAAAATATGTGTGCCAATAAAGACGAAAGTGTTAGGAATCCCCTTTCGTTTTTTTTTCATGAAGCATGTATGAATGCGTGTATGAATGTATGCCCTGAGGGGGTGGGCAGGGCAGGGCAGGACAAACTCCCTCCCACCATAATTTGGGCGTCGAGGGGGCAAGGGCACGAAGGGAGGAACCTCAATCCGCCCCCACAATAAAAAAATTAATAAAAATGGAAACAATGAAGACGGGAGTGACAACACCCCCATCAACGCTATTGTGGACAGAAGGGCACGTTTGAAAACATCCAAAATCCCGGTATGACAGTACCGGGATTCGAAAGTACGAACGCGAGCCCATATAAGGATGTTTACGGGGATTAAAAATGAGGGGGGGGGGATGTATGAGGAAGAACACCGGGAGTAGATTGCAAGTTCGTAGGTTAGAGATCTCCCACTCCCATGCACGAACACGTACCTCGTGAGTCCAAGATTCTCCTTCCATGTGTGTGTGTAAACGTGTTTACGCGCTTGAGTTTGTGTGTATATATGTAATAGAAAGGGGTAGGGGGCATACCAGCATTCGTTTAGGCCTTCCCGAGTTTTCAGTATAGGTCACGTCTGACCTTAAGGTCAGTTTTTAGGGGGGGACTTAATTCCTCTTCTTCCTTTGAAAAGGGGTGGGGTGTTCTAAAGGTAAATACCCCTCGGGGGAATCGAGTGATTTGGTTTCTCTGCTCCCCATGGCTGTATCACACAGCTAGTGTTGAAAAAAACCCCGGGTTTTTTTTTCTTTTTTTTTCAAAATTTTGCTTTTTTCAAAAATTCAATATATTTTCCCCAAAAGCTTCTATTTTTTTAATAAAACAATGAGTATTATGTACTTATAGTCAACAATTTAACATTAAGGAACTAAAGTTTGCATTATAAAAGAATTTAAACACAAGAAATCAATATTTTTTTGCGATTGGGGTCAAAATAAGAAAATATTGATTTTTTTACCCAATTTTCTTCCTTTTGTATGTTTACGTATATTTATGTATACCATATTGGTACTTAATTTGATAGGTTTCATTTAACTGCGGGTCATAATTTTATTGGGTACACTATTAGCTTGGGTAGGTCCTCGTTAAAACATGTCTGTCTTTAAGCAAAAAAACTATTTTAATCTAACCAAACCTAAACTAATCTAACCTAACCTAACTTTACCTAACCTATTCTTGATGATTTTAAAGTTAAATCGTTAATTATGAAATTATTTTATTAAAATTCCTTTCTTTATTTTTGAAGGACCCATCCAAACTAAAAGAGTGCCAAATAAGGTAATAATTAATGGTTTAACTTCAAAATTATCAAGGATAGGTTAGATTAAGTTTAATTAGATTAAATAGTTTTTTTGCCTTAAAACCAGATATGTTTTGACAAGGACCTACCCAAGCTAATAGTGTACCGTTTATTGTTGCATTTAATCTTTAATAATCTTCCTATCAGATATAGGCATTAATTTTATTCAATATGGGTAAAGTTCAAGGCTCAGGACGCAAAAAATCTAAAATAAATATGCTATTTAAGGACTCGATGAACAGTAAATTTAAAGGTCAAAGAGCAAAGTGTATCGTCTAAAATGCTCTTTACAACTCTGATAGAGCTGAAATTACTTATAAATATGAAAATATGGTATTGTTTATCTAGTAAATGCTTAATGTTTTTCATTTATTTCAAAATAGTACATAAAAATATGTTATTTTGATAATATTATGAAAAAAACAAAAATTTAAAAAAACCCGCTTTTTTCATGTTTTTTTTTTTCAAGCCATGTTTTTTTCAGAAAAAAAACGTTGTTTTTTTTTGAGAACAAAAACATTTAAAAAAAAACATCGGTGCAACTCTCAACACAGCCAGGAACGTTCAAGCTTTTGAAGATCATCTTCAAGTGGTTGATGTACATATTTATAGTCAGCTTCTCGGACACGTTTGATAAAATCACTAAAAACATACTAAAGATTAGTAATTAATAAGTTTCCCAATTTTTTTATTCAAAACTATTTAGCAAAAAATATTACTGTTATCAAAATGGGAAAATTAGCAAGCTTATACCGTTCAATCCCTTCCCGGTACAAGTCCAGCTTGTCATAACATAACATACATAACATAACTTCACGGATGACAAAAGCCACAAGGGCCTATCAAAGGTCATCCGCATCCGTCAAAACCCACCCACAAAAAGCACCATCACCAGGGGAAGACAAAATCAAAGTCCCCCACAATATAATATAACAGATGACAAAAGCCACAAGGGCTCATCATAGGTCATCCGAGTAAAACGGCCTCTTTTTTAAGGCACCCAAACTCCCAGGAAAACTACATCCAGAGGATTGCGTCCAGAAATAAGGGTATCACTAATCAAGGCTTGTCAAGAACTAAATCATGCAGCTATAGATATATACAAACAATATTAATATATACAAAACTTAGGAACCATCACAACCTTCCCTCCCCATAAACTCATCCAACCTACTCTTAAATACATTTAAATTTGGATTACCTACTACCCTCCGCTGCAATTTGTTCCAGAAGTCTACCACTCTATTGGTGAAAAAATATTTTCTTAAATCCAACCTACACCCTTGCTTTTTAATTTTCAAGTGGTGACCTCTAGTCCGATTTCCATCATCTAACTCAAAAAACTTGCTAACATCCAATTTATCTATCCCAGAATTTTTTTTTAAAGAGCTCAATCATATCCCCTCTCACACACCTCCTTTCGAACGAGAACATATTTAATACCCTCAGTCTATCTATATATTCAAGGTGCCTCAGGGAAGGAATAATCTTTGTTGCCCTCCGTTGCACTGACTCGAGAAGGTTAATATCGTGTCTAAAATGTGGGGACCATGCCTGTATACAGTACTCTAGATGTGGCCTGAGATAAGAGTTATAGAGTTTAAGAATAACCTCCTTACTTTTGTAACTGACATTTCTCTTAATGAAACCCAGCACTCTATTTGCCCTATTTCTTGCTTCAATACACTGCTTAGAAAACCTTAATGACTTATCTATTACTACTCCTAGATCTTTCTCATCCTCTACTGAGCTCAGCCAATGCCCATCCATTTCATAGTTAAATTCTCTATTATCTTTTCCCATGTTAATAACTTTTCACTTATCAAGGTTGAAAGTAATTTGCCACTTATGTGCCCAGGATAAGAATTTATTTAAATCCCCCTGCACTTTAAAATCATCATCAATATCTTTAACTACAGCTGCTAATTTGGTATCATCCGCAAAAAATGACACTTTATTATTAACTGCCTCCCCAAGATCGTTTATATAGATGACAAATAATAATGGACCAAGAACTGATCCCTGAGGAACCCCACTGATGACATCCCTCCACTCTGACTTTACACTATTTAGCACTACCCTTTGCTTCCTGTCTTTCAGCCACTCAGCTATCCAATTTAAAACACCTCCACATATCCCAATCATTTTTAATTTATGAACTAGTCTCCTATGTGGTACCTTATCAAATGCTTTACTAAAATCTAAGTAAATTATATCTACATTCTCTCCCTTATCTACTTGATCTGTTACAAACTCCAGAAAGTCTAGTAAATTAGTCAAACATGATCTACCTGATCTCGACCCATGCTGAGCATCGCTGATTAACCCCTCCCTCTCTAGATGTTGGCAAATCCCTTTTTTAACTATTTTCTCAAGAATTTTACAGACTACAGGAGTTAGGCTAACCGGTCTAAAGTTATTTGGATCCTCTTTACTACCCTTCTTGAAAATGGGGACTACATTCGCTCTCTTCCAATCATCGGGTATTTCTCGATATTCCAGTGACCTAGTATACAACTTCTCCAGAGCTATTGAGATACTTTTTACCCCTTATTTAAGTATCGTAGAATGAATATTATCAGGGCTGGAGGTCTTGGTAGTATCTAACTCACCTATTAGTTCTTTTATCGTCCTCCAATCCACACTAATGGTAGTAAACATCTCTTTACCTGACCCATGAGTACTATACATAGGACTATTTAGTTTCTTTTTTGTAAATACTGATGCAAAATGACCATTTAGTACCTCAACTATTTTCTCATCAGTTTCTCTCACAACCCCTTCATATTTGATAGGTCCTATTTTAACTCTGCCAGACTTATTTTTAATTTTATAGTAACTAAAGAACTTTCTAGGATCTTTGTTGCTATCCTGAGCTGATTTAATTTCTGACACCCTTTTGTTCTTCTTTATAATCTTATTTAACTCATTCCTAGCCATTCTATAATCACTTAAATTTTGAATATTATTTTGTACCTGTAATTTTTTGTATGCCCTTTTCTTCTCTGAAATTTTTCTAGCTATCTCCTGATTCCACCATAATGGTTTCCTACTTTTGTTGCTAATGGCCTTCATTGGGATACATTGTTCTTGGACTACATTTATTATATGCTTGAAAGTATCCCACATCCCATAAGCATTTTTACCTCTGAATTCTACATCCCAGTCTACCAAATTTAGCAAGCTTCGAAGTTTTACATAATCTCCCTTATGAAAATTTGGAACTTTTTCAGCATTCTCGGTTATTTTACCCTTCTCAATTCCCAAGTTAAAACGAACTATCTGATGGTCACTATTTCCCAATGCTTCGCCAACAGTCAATTCTTGAACTAAATGATCACTGTTAGAAAGTACTAAATCTAATATATTGTCCCTCCTCGTTGGCTCATTAACAAATTGATTCAAAAAATTATCCTCAAAGCATTCCAGGAACCTGCCACTTGTTCTATCCCTACCTATCATATTTGTCGTATAGTTGGGCAGTAGATTTTCTTTTCGAGTCTCTCGATTTGTCTTATATTCCGCTTTTGGTCTTTGCTTAACCCGTTGGTTAGATCCCCCAAATTCCTTAGAAAGTCGTGACGCACGAGGGCAGAATACTGGTTCACTAAGCAAAACGAAATTCCTTATTGGCCTGACGCGTTTCTATATATACATATATCATTTTCAAAGGCTACACAGTTGTGACTAGGGAATAAGATACAGAGCTTTATTTATCGGAAATGGAATTTCTTTAAGCACGTGAAGGTACATGCAAATGGTTGAGACTCTATAATGGTCACACGATTAAGATGGGGAGGGATTATTATTAGGGGCAGGTGGACGGGAGGAAGGCAAGATGAATTGTGCATTTGTTTGAATATTTAATTTCGTCTGTTTTTACTTTATGTATATGGCCTCTAATATAAGCAATTGTCGTCGGTTTGGAGCGTGTGTTAAGATTTTGGTGTTCTCTTCTACTGACCTCTAGTCTAGTTGTTTTCCATGTTTTTCCAATATGTGTCCTGGGGGCACCGTTGCTTAAGTGATAGGTCATTCTTCGTGTTAGCTTTGTTTCGGTCATTCCGATATATGAATGAGGTTTGAGTTCACATTCTGCCATTTTACAAGTATATTCATATATCAGGTGACTTCTCTGCTTGGTTGTTAGGTGAGGTCCTGAGTTGTTTCTTATTATGAGATTGTAGGTGCCTTTGTTATTGTAGAAAATTATGAGGGATACATTATCTCATTTTGTGTTGCTTTATCTCCTCTGTTTATGATTTCCTTTATAAATCGTTCATTTGTTTTGGAGGCTGTACTCATGTTTTCTTGTAGTAGAGTTTAATGATGTTCTTTTTGCTTGTTGATTGGTACTGTCTTTAGGTGACATATACCATTTTTCTATTTTTTTGCGAACAGTGGCGTGTATATCTCCGTTTGTGAAACTATTGTTTACGAGTACTTGTGTAGCACGATCGAGTTCTTCGTGTGTATCTTTCCATGTTGAGCAATGGGTGAACGCACGATTGATGTATTACACTTTTTTTGTAACGTTCGGGACATTCGCTTTTGTATTCATGCACAGATCTAGATTTGTATTTTTGACGTAAACTCTGCTAGTTATTTTATCGTTATGTTTAGTGATAAGATTATCTAAAAATAGGAGTTGGTTATTTTGGCTATTTTCGATTGTATAATTAAGAGAAGAACAGTTTTTGAATGTTTCTAGTAGTTCCTGTATTTCTTCTTTGGTTTTATATTTATGTATATGTCGTCTATATATCCTGAGTAAATATGTGGTTTTGGTAACCTTGAAAAAAACCCGTTCTTTAACTGTTCACATGTAAAAGTTTGCAAACAGTACTCCAAGGGAAGAACCCATTGCAACGCCATCGGTTTGGATGTACAGGTCGCCGTTTGCTCCATAGAAGGGGGTTTCCGTAATGAAGGTTAAGAGGAGTTCCTTCAAGGCATCTCTCGGTATGCTAAGAGGGGGCGGGGGGGTCGTATACTCTTTTTAGGATTAAATCTATAGTTTCGTGAACAGGTGCATTAGTAAATAAAGATTCTACGTCCATGGAGGCCATGATGCTTTTGGGGATGGTAGAGCGGATAAGATCAATGAAGTCTGCCGAAGATTTCAGGCTAAATTCGGCGGACATGAAAGAGGTAAGTATCTTATTTAGGAACTTATTAAGTCATATGTTGGAATAGGGATCTGGCTTATTATAGGTCTTAGGGGTTTCCATTTTTATGGGTTTTAACGGTATCGTACGCGTAACCGGGGCAAAGTCCCCGATTATTTTCTTAATTTTTATATTTCCTGCCTGGCTGTTGATGCGTTCAATGGTTTTGTTCAATTTCTTTATTAAATCTTCAGTGGTATTTCTTGTGATTTTTTTAAATTTTGTTCGGGCGCTAAATATAGTGTCCATTTCGGCTTAGGTATTCTTCTTTTGGTATGGTGAGGAAGGTTGAAGCTTTACAGGCTTTTCTAATGGTAATATTTGGGTTGTTTCTATGGTCTTTGGCGGCCTTAATAAGTGCAGGGGAAAGAACATTACTTTTAAAGCTACATCTACATTTAGCCGCCTCGGCAAAGAGCTCAGCAGCAAGTGATGGTTTAGTAGTGACTTTGTTTTCCTTCTCTAATTTTTGGATGTCATACAGGAGGGTTTCTATTTTGAGACGTTTTTGGTATTCTTTAGGATTACGTCTGCAGTGGTACTTAATACCGAGACTTAGGACCGTTTCTTGCTCTTGATTTAAGCAATGATCTGAAAGATTGATGTATCCTTTTGTCTCTTTTGGGATCTTGAGGGGGCTTCCATTCAGTTTAGTTAGCTTTTTTAATATATATATATATATATATATATATATATATATATATATATATATATATATATATATATATATATATATATATATATATATATATATCAAAGTAGCGCGAGAGAATTATGAGAATGAATCCATTAAACCACATTGAAAGAGAAAAGGGAATAATTTTTCCTTGCAGTAATATTTTAATTACCTCTTTTCGAAAAAATCCGTGCAAGGAAGTGATTCGAACCAGGCACACTGAGGCAGCGAGCGAATCGCTTCCTTGCACGGATTTTTTCGAAAAGAGGTAATTAAAATATTACTGCAAGGAAAAATTATTACCTTTTCTCTTTCAATGTAGTTTAATGGATTCATATATATATATATATATATATATATATATATATATATATATATATATATATATATATATATACATATATATATGGTGTCCCTAAAAATGTATACACACTTTAAATAATTGTAAAGTAGGTGTTTATTAAAATACATTTCATTTTCAAAATTCACAATTATTTATAATTATTTAAAGTGTGTATACATTTTGGGGAGACACCAGGTATGTATATATATATATACATATATATATATATATATATATATATATATATATATATATATATATATATATATATATATATATATATATATATATATATATATATATATATATATATATATATATATATATATATATATATATATATATATATATATATATGGGAGGAGAAAGTAGCTCCTCTGGAGCTACTTGAAAGTAACAAAAAACTAAGACAAAGGACCCCATCCTTATTTCCACGGATGGGATACAGTGGAAGGAAGAAAAAAAATGGGAAAGTTAAATACAGTTGCAGGTAAAAGTGTACCTGGTGATCGGACCATCTTAATATTTATAATGGTTACCTTCATTATAATTGAAGTTTGATAATAATGTACATAATAAAATATATATGTTATACATGATAGAAATTTATGAATCTTCAGAGCTATATTGATCGGGCGTTTTTTCATTCATGCTTCTTGACGTCCTTGTCCTTGTGCTGGGTCCTTTGTAGATGGATGGTGTAGGTGTCGACCTTGCTAGAGACATATACGATTTGTATCTCTACAGTTTCTGTAGTCTGAACATGTGGTCTACAGCACCTGGTGGGAGAGTTGCCTCCAGGTTGTCCCAGGGGCCAGTGCAACACTCATGTAAGGTGTTCATCATCGCGATGCCGGCTCGTTCGTGGAGTTCCCTTTATGTGATGAAAGCGTGATACTTGGCGTTGTCTGATAGGCTCCATTTTGACTCGGCCTATTGCGACTGCGGAATACTTTGTCTGGTTCGTTTGTATCTTCCTTGCTCCTTCCCTTTCTAGTAAAAGCAACAGGGTATTCCAGCTTTTGGAACGGGTTTTCTATATAGTTTTCCTTCTTTGTGATGAACTCGTGGCGGCAAATTCTCTTCCGCACAAGAAAGATTTGCAGCCACGAGTTCCTCACACAGGAGGAGAAATACATAGAAGACTCATTTCATATGCTGGTGTACCCTGTTGCTTTCAACATCGGCCAGCGTGTGGCAGCAGGGGAAGTGAGACGAAACACAAAGTTCATCTCAGCCTCTATTAGCCCTCTCTCCGTGGCAGTGGGGTGAAGGCTAGCACCACCAATCAGAGTCGGACATCTACCGCTCCAAACCACCGACGGAGATAAAAAGAAACTGTAATATACAGGGGTTAATGTTGCGAGTGTCCGCTGGCGTACTCTGGCGAGAAGCACAGGGAGTGGACTCCAGAGTAAGGATCACATGCAGGATATCCGAGCAGGGCAATTCAACAACGCTCTCGCGAAACGCCGCCAAGATACTGACCCCAGCATCAACTTGAGTGAAGCAAAAGCGGTCGCACGTGCGTCCAACAGAAGGAGGGAGGAGGGAATGGAAGCAGCGTTTATAGCGACGTCAAAATGCTTGAACACTAACTCCGGCTTTTTCAACAAAGGTTGGAAGGTGGTCGAGCAAGCGGTCTTTCCTTTTACTTTGCCTCATTTACCACGAACAGAGGCAGTGGAACAACTTCGTAGCTATGGACTGCCCCATGCACTGGTTTGGATTCATCACAAACCGTCCAATTAGTAACGACCTCAAACGTTAGGGTAGAGTATTGTACAGCTTTTCGTTACACGGTAGAGTTCTTTCCTGAAATTCGGATTGATCTCTGAAATTTCGTGAATTGTTATGATAATATCGCTTTGTTGTGTGTGACCCTGGACAATTTTGAAGCAGCTTTACGCTCGAGAGTAGCCTTTTCGACTTAATTGTGCTCGATGAAGGCTGGTGAAGGGAGAAGCAGAGGGATTTTTTTTCTTCCCGGCCCTGAGGGTAACGTGGTGATAAAACAATGTATTTTTTGACATCTTTTCATTCTATCTTTTTTAGCCTTTTTTTATTTTTTGTCAACAACGGATCCCTAACATACACACAACCACACCTCAGGTCTTCCAGATTCTATTCCAAATTCCACCCTCGGGTGAAATGAAGGAAATGAAGGAGACCCGCCTTATTGCACTGATGACCTTATGTGACCGGAAAAAAACGGACATGGGTAAGATCTTAAAACACATACGGCGAACTAAATATTGCGCTCGTAAGGCTTATCGACATCCCCAATGGTTGTTCGGCTATCTATGTGAGGGAAGAGGGAACTTAAGCCCTCACATCCACGCGTGCCGCAGATGCCCTCAAAAACATAAACTTACAACCACAGATGCCGCCATATATACGCTCCCACAGGAGCGTTATCTGTCGTCGCATCGACCCCTGGGTTGGAGGAAACACGCCCGAGGAAATAACGGAGGAGATTCTTTGGAATCACCCGTAGGCAAGAGTAGCCGAAGTTGTAAAAATCAAAGCCTAAACCCACATGTTTACAGTTGTCTTTACGGAAACCACCATGGCAATAGGAGACTGTGAGTTCCTACCTAACTCGTATATCGGCATGACTGAAACCACTCTCTCAAGAAGAATGTCATACCATCTGAACAACAGTGCACCTAAAAAACATACACATAAAGTACACGGAAGATGCCTCAACCGAAAAATGATAGAAGAAAACACCAAAATTTCAGACTATGCCCAACAGGCGCCAACTGCTCTTCCTTGAAGCAATATACTCGTATATCCAAGAGAAGCAACCGAATCTAAACATACAATCTAACTCCAATGAAATCCTGCTCAGCGCAAGAAAAGCAAACAGAGGGACAGGTGTACTTAGAGCTGCCCCTAGCCACTAATCCCCTCTGGCAAGCAGCTTAATCCCCCCCCCCACGCCCTCTCTGGCTACCTACTCTTCCGACCTTTTATCACCTGGATCCAACCTGCCTATACTTGGATAGCTTCGTTCGTAATTTTGTTAATACATTTTGTAACATATATAAACTAATACTTTGTAATAATTCTCCATTGTAACTCTGAAGATGATACTCGATGTATCGAAACGCGTCAGTTAAATTAAAGAAATTGGTAAATTACATTAATTTACTTCTACCTTTGGACAATAACAAACACCAGTCTCCGATGAACTTCAGGACACTTCTCCACAGGTTAAATAATGAAGAAAAGGCGAATATAAGACAAATCGAGAAGATTGAAAAAAAGAATTATTAATTCAAAACTAGCGGTCGCTTTTAATAAAACATTCTATAATGAATATATATATATATATATATATATATATATATATATATATATATATATATATATATATATATATATATATTAACTTGAAGTATTATGCAATTTAATTGGGAAGTGGAAAATTAGATTTGGAAGCTAAAATTTAATCATACATACGATTGCATAGAATCTGCTCAGGGAATTTACCCCCCAAACTCGCAATTTTTACTAAGTTACTACTCATTTTGCCATTTCGTTCCCTTACCCTTTTCCATCTCTGTCTTTTACTTAAAAATCTTGAATTTCCCTCTATAAAAATCCTCCCCCTTTCGAAATACATAGGAATCAAACTAGACGTGCGCTTTTGTGTTCTCTAAACTGGTAAGAAGAATAACTCTTTCTGTGAGGTAAAATTGGGAGGGGATCTGCATTGTTCACAGCAGAAGATAAAGGGTCTCTCTCTCTCTCTTTCTCCTTCTTCTTCCCCTCTCTTCCCCTTCTCTGTCTCCCCTTATTTCTTTCTCTCTCTCTCCTCTGCCTTACCTTCTTTCTCTCTCTCTCTCCCTCTCTCTCCCTCCCCTTCTTTCTCTCTCTCTCTTCTGCTGAAATATTGCGAGATGAGAGGTGGGCGGAGAGAGGAAGACTTCATTTTTGCTATGCTATAATTTCCCTCATACTTAGCGGGTTTTGAAAATGTTTGCGTGTCTAATAGAAATTTTTTTTCCTTAAAACCAACTTTTAGCTCTTCTTTTTCAGCACGTGTTATTGCAACGTCTTTTCCATCGTGTGCAAATGTGTCGAGATGAAAGTGAAAAGAATCGAGATCTCTACTCTCCTGTGCGCGAGCCACAACAAGTCCGATATCGCCAAGCGGCTCAGCGTCACGCGGATGACCGTCCACAGAGTCGCGGAGATGCTCAAGCGACCTCGTTCAGGCAGACCTCAAGTAGTCAACCGTTTGGCTGTCAGAAAGGCCTTCGAAAGTGCTCCTTAGCTCAAAATGACAGCGCTCGCGAAGAAGAACATCTCAGTGGCCACAGTGTCCAGAGCCGTCAAGGAGAAGAGCAGCAAGAGCTTGAAGTGTGTGGAAACACCTGTGTTCACAGATCGTTGCAAATGCAACGTCGGGGGCGCTGTCGTTTCTTTCTCAACGACTTAATCTGTCTCAGGAATCAATCCGAAATTGCAACTTTTCTTATTAGTTACCTCCACCAACAGAATTTGGCGGATATTTTGTGATCACCTTTGTATGTTTGTGTATCTACGTTTGTATATAAGATATCTTAAATAGTTATTGGCAGATTTTGATGAAATTTTGTAGCGAGGTGGGGCTTGAACTACAAGAGAGATGATTAGATTCTACGGTGAAGACAGATCCTGGACGGATTCAGAAGTATTTATTCACTTTCGTTGTCATTGCAAAGGAGGGCATTTTTGACGGGTTAAATTATTCAATGATTTCCGCATATGACACTACCGGTATTTTGACTAGATATCGACCATCAAAACTACTAAATATCAAGTAGGTAAGTTTTTATTTCTTGTCAAATTGTTCTTGCAAAAATATTGAGTCCCAGTAAAGAGTTAGCAGTCAAAATTGGGCTCCCGGTATTTCAGGAATACCGTACATGCGCCATTACCGCTATTTGAAGTGAATACCGGTTACCGAAAATACCGAGTGCCAAATAGACATATTAAATTATAACAAATTGAATTAAATTTTATTATAATTTATTTTTTTGTCAAATTGTTCTTGCACAAATATTGAGTTACATTTTTTGTTTTATAGAATACTCTAAATTAACATTAGGAAGATTGGGATGAAATTAAAGAGCTAGCAGTCAAAATTGAGCTTCTGGTATTTCAGGAATACAATACACGCACCATTACTGCTATGGAAAGTAAATACCTGTTACCGAGTACAAACTAAACATTTCGTTATTAAATTATAAAAAAATAATTGAATCACGTTTTTTTCTACTTTATTTTAGGGTTAATTAACTGATGTAGTAGTCAATTTCTTACAGTGTAATTCTTATCGAGTATCCGGAAAAGTCCATGCCGTTTTGACGACAGATGTGGCTGAATTCTGACACGATCATCAAATGTAGTGTAGAACCATACAGATGGTTTTCTTCTTTGTGTTGACTAATATAATCTCATGAGAGGTGGTGAATCGTCAAATAGCAGGTTTCCAGCTTAAACCCTCCTACCCTCCCTTATAAATACTGTGGTTACTCTCTCCATTGTCACTAGACGGCATTTGGGTCCCGTGTACCGCTATGATTGCGAGTTGAAACTCATTTAATTGACCCTGCCATAACAAAATTTGGTAACTCACTATTTACTTATGGTTATAATTAACATGGGTTAAATATGTTTTAATGCTCGATTTGGGGAGTTACAAAAGTTATTTTTTTATGTAATTGTCAAGGTTATTAACTTTGCTTTATATTTTATTGTTTCGCCTGAGCTAAAAAGACTTGAAAAATATTTAAAAGAATTTTGATCTTCATCGGCCTTAGAAGATTTTTGTGTTAAATTCAATCCACAAACATTGCAGAATTAGGGCTTAGATATGACCTTAAAATCGACTGAAGACTAGTTCTATAAAGAAGAAGAGTGGAGAGATGATCGGAGAGGTTGAAGTATATAAAAAAAAAGATATATATCGAGGAAGATAGGTTAGAGAGGTTCACGAGGACGATCTTAAGGTGTGGGAGTCATTTCATTCTGAATTTGTGAGGTTGTGAGAAATTAAGATTCCGCGTTTCGCCGTCGAGGAGAACGGCAAAGCCGAACTCAAAATATTTTTAATTCCGAGCCATGTTTGTTATGGGTTCACTATATATTGCCATTCTAAATAAATTTCACATTATTTCTAAGTCTTAAATCGCTCCTGCAATGTTCGAGTTGATCAGCGTCACTTTAGCCTTCAAACTTTTTCCCCATTTAGTTCATTCTTACTCCCTCTCTTTCAAATCTATTGGGAGTCTATTTGATGCACAAATTGTTTCGCTCTGGTTCCTCAACGATATCACCAAAGTCAAACTAAAATCGCTATTCATAAAAAAATCGTCTTCAAGATTTTAAAATCACTTGTGAAAAACTTTCAACTAAATATATAATCAACGTCTCTTATAAGTACGTTCATTCTCTTAACAACCCCGCAGATTTAATCACCCGTGGGTTTTTCTTTCAGGAAATCTAATCAAAATTAAATATTTGGCTACATGATTACTTTTGGATGACGTTAGAGAAAAATATCGGGCCGAAACTGGAACTAGTGTCACAAAAACTCGTCCAAAAATTTAATTTCCTCCCATGAAAGCATCCAAAATGGTGTTGAACTCCTTTTAAGCATTCAAAATTATGTGGACTTAAATGAACTCACCAGGATAACTAACCAGGTGGTAAAATTAATTTTCAAATTAAGAAAGGAGCCCGATGAGACTACCCCGTTTGCAACTCCACTGGTTCTCCTTCATGCAATTGCAATCCAAATGCAAACCTTATAAGAACAAATTTCTTGAACGCGAAGTAAAACAAAAGGAAACACACTACCTGCGTTTATTAAGGACCTTGACTTATTCCTCAATCAGCAAAGTTTAATAAAAAGCATAAGAGTGGATTTCTAGATCGAGCTTTTATGACTATAATGTCACTAACCACGTTTTGTTGAGTAAAAATCACCATTTATTCCTCTTAATAATTTGTAAATATCGTTTGAATGCAAATTTCATGGGGACGATTCGATTCTCTCTGTTCAGGAATACGGGCTTCTTGGTAATATCCCTCCCCCGCCCCGTTAAAGAACTTTACCCCTTCGAGGTCTCCAAAACCGATTCTGGCTCAAAGGTTTGGAGTCCCAATCCTCGTGGCCAAGAACACCTGGAGAAAGACAGCCTAAACAGGGATGTCGATCTCGAGGATTCGGCCCCTTCTTCCTTCTTTAGACCCCGAGGACGCCATGTCCTGGCCCCTGTGTGTCGGCAAAAGGGATAACTTTAAGGATACATTTAAGTTAACCGCCTTCAGAGAAATATAAAAAAAGGATAAAATTAGTGGAAATGTAACCATAATATAATTCTACGAATGACAAAAGTCGCAAGTGCCTATCAGAGGTCGCCCGAGTCAATATCCACCCCATAAACTGCATCCACAAGGTTACGTCAAAAATACTGCTTTAAAAAACACTACCATTATGGCTTGTCGAAAACTAAATCATGCAGCCACAATACAGAATATCAATAATATAATAAATACAATTTGTAAAAAAAACTCCCCTTCTCCATTCAAAATCTGCATCCAGAGGAATGCGTTTAGAACATTAACTTCATCCACAACAATGTCCATATCACACTATTCAATTTTCCCCAATAAAAGTAAAAACCATAATAATCTATCTTCCTCATATATTCATCTTACCTGCGCTACCAAACATTTAAATTTGAACTCCTTACTTTCTCCTAAGATAAACGATTCCAGTAATTTACCAATCTGTTGCCGAAAAAATACTTTCTAATATCCAACCATCATCTGTGTTTTTTAGTTTTCAATTGGTGTCCCATAATACTATTACTACCTTCCAACTAGAAGAACTTGCTAAAATCCAACTTATCTAACTCATAACAAATTTAAAAAAAACTCAACTATATCACTTCCCACACACCTTTTGAATGAAAACATACCTATTAGGCACCCTCAACCTATCTACATATCCAACGTGCTTCAGGAAAGGTATCTTTGTTGCCCTCCTTTGTACTGACTCTAGTAGGTTGATATCATATCTAAAGTGTGGAGATCATGCTTGTATACAAAACTCTAAACGTGGCCTGACATACGAGTATGAGTTATCTATATATGGTTGGCCAGAAAGTCCTGACTCATTTAGGAAGCAGAAAGAAAACAACACAATTCTATGGAGCAACACCTTCTTTAGTTTGTCATACACGCGGTCTAGATGCTGGCAATACAGTTCACCGTTAATGGCGCAACCATGTAGAACAAGCTCGAAATACAGTACTCCTTGGATATTCCGTTGAGGAACGAATACCGGTTGTTCACCTCGCGGAGCCCATTTCCTCTCCTGATCGTGATTAACTAAGTACACCCACTTCTTATCTGATGTCACATTTCGCCTCTAGAATCAGTCGTTCATTGGGCTATTGAGAAGTTGGCTGCAAATCTCTACTCTACGGGCAGCTTGTGCTTAGGTGAGGTCATATGGATACAATTGGGACTTCTTGTGAACAAAATCCATTTGATGCAATTTGTTCAGTACAGACGGATGAGATGACACTCCAACAACTTCCCACAGATCACGGCTGCTTGCAGAAGGTTCTACTTTGAATGCTGCCACTAAAGTCTCATGTCAAAGCTTGATGGTCGGCCGGAACGTGGTTGATCGTCAAGGGTAAGATCCCCGTGGTTGAAACGTCTGTACAACCTTCACCTGACTGACTGTGACTTCTCCTTCAGTATCGCAAATTTCCTTCACAGCAACTCTTGTAGAAAGCTTTCGCTTGTAACAGTAGCGAATCAAAACCCTAATTCCACTTTCTTCCAAACGCATTTCTGTCAGTTGGGGCTTACACAAAGAGAAATAAACGGCAGAGGAGCAACAAACAACAGCAGCGTACGGAGGCTGGTAGTCGAATGAGTAAGGCTAACCTAACCTAATGTAGTCGAATGAGAATGAGTAAGGATAACCCAACATAATGTTGGTGTTGCTTTATAAAATTTTGTTGTTTTCTTTCCACTTCCTGAGTCAGGACTTTCTGGCCAAATATTAGTATAAGGATAACTTCCAGACTTCTGTAACTAACCTTTCTCATAATGAAGCCAAATACTATATTTGCTCTATTTTTCTTTCCTCAATAGAGTGGTTAGAAAATCTCAGTGACCTAACTACTACTACTTCTAAGTCATATTCTTCCTCT